>CAJVPP010003927.1:0-10447 GCA_910592005.1 Funneliformis mosseae | reverse complement strand
TACAAAATTTATTATATCCTTTATGTGGATTTTTAAACAAATTACAAAAAGATACAGCATGACTTTATGAAGTAGTATATTGTTTTGCATATATCACAAAAATTTTTTCTGAATATCATGATCTAGTCTTTTCAGAAAAAATGATATCTAGAATAGAAAAAAGATAGAAGGATTAGGAATAGCTACTTTTATTACTTTCTATTATACTTCATCTATCTTATCGATTATCAAAATTTCAATCAATAGCAAATAATTTAACTTGGATATATATTGGTCAATGGTTGAAATATTATTATCTTGCTTTTTTGGAATTTTGGCTAAAACAATTTTAGCAGAATTAATTAATTATAAAAGAGAGGATGATTCTTATGATAATGATTCTTTTCTTCAATTTTGAGAAAATGTATTAGATTTTTAGGAATCAACAATAGGAATTGGATTAGAACTAGCTAAAGTAGCTATTTATATTCATGGTATTTGTGTAAATTCTGCTTCAGTAAAATGTTTATAGTCATCAATAGATTTTTTTCATACTATTAAACGAAATCGTTTAAATGTGAATATTAATTTAATATTATATTAAAAAATAATTAATAATTTTTATAAAAACTTAAAATTTTTTATTTATTTATTATTATTTAGCATACAAAGGTTCTTGCAATAAATAAAATTTATAATAATATTTTATATCAACATTAAATTAAAAAAATTACTCAAATTGATCAGCAAATAAGAAGGTTTCATATCGCAATTCTAATTGTTGATGATTCTAATAATTCTAATAAAGAAGAATAAAATGTTGATAAAAATGATTTAATAATAGTAAGTGATGATGATAATAATATAAAAAATGATGATAAAGAAAAAAGAAAAAAAGATGAAATAGAACTAAATACTGAAGAAAATAAAAATCAATGGAAAGCAATTATTTCTCAATGGATTGAAAAGGCTAATTATGAAAATCAGGTTAAAAATAGTAATGATGAATTGCTGCTTAATGGAGATTTAGATTATGATTTTTTGATA
Organism: Funneliformis mosseae; assembly: GCA_910592005.1. NCBI lineage: Eukaryota > Fungi > Glomeromycota > Glomeromycetes > Glomerales > Glomeraceae > Funneliformis > Funneliformis mosseae. The sequence continues at coordinate 9,421 of CAJVPP010003927.1, read as the reverse complement.
GGAAATCAAAATGTTCATCTAGCTAATGATTTAAATGCAAAATGGAAATTATCTCTTTTTTTTACAAATAGTTTAGAACCACCCTACATATGTTGAAACTTTTTTCAAAAATGAATAAATATGAATAAAGTCTATTTTTACAGTAATAAAATTTAAACTTAATAATTAATATATAAAAAATTTTTCCTGGGGGGTACTGAGTATCCCTCAGATCCCCTTCTTGGGTTTTTTTTTATAATTTTTTTAATTTATTTATTTATTTATTTTATTTTATTTTTTATTTTTATTTATTATTTTATTATTATTTATTATTATTTCTATTTAAAAAATAAATAAAATTGAAATTATATATACTCTTTTTTGATTGGTTAAAATTATATAACAATATCATAAGGTCATAAATATTATAAATGACAAATGACAAATGACAAATCATATAAGTCATATAAGTCATATGATGTCATATACTAATACTGCACTCAAATGATCATTATAATAATATAGTTGATGCATTAGTTAAAGCTGATGGTTTTCCAATCACATTAAATAACAAATTTCTAGGACATCATTATAATCTCTATTTTAATAAGAATATTGTTTTTATTCCACCTAGATTGTTCTTGAAAGACCTTCTCAAATCAATTGATTTTCATAATATACAACTACTTTCACACTTCAAAAATACTATACAATGGATATTGATTGAATTTGAACCTCTTTTATTTTCAATGATAATGAAAACAACTCTTATACATTCTTCAAAATCTCATCTACTCGTAAATTTAAAATTAAATTTATGTTTAAATTACTCTCTACATTAGAAATCCTCAAATTAAAATACTTAAATCTATATAACCAATCATGGAATTGTCCTAAATGCTCATGTACTTATGAAACCTTTAATCATGTTTGGACTTGTGAAAAAATTACATACTAACTCATTGACATTATATCCTCAACAAAAAGTTTTTTTATACAATATTTTACTACATTGACCTCAGATACTCAGGATTTCACAGATCTTTTAGATTTAACCATATAGTTCCTAAATGATCAATCTGACTCTCTTAACTTATTGACTTGATCAAAGGAATTGTATCCCTTCCCCTATTCAACAAAACACACTGCCTTATTAATAATATTCAATTAACAAACGGTCTCCTGTTTTCTACTTATCATCATGCGTTCTTACAAATAAAATCTATCTGGCTTGATCGTTGCAATGTTATCAAATCTTTTGAAAACCTCAATAACATCTCATTCAATGATCAAAAATTACATTTCACCAACACAGGCTTTCCTTCATCACCACCATACGATTTTAGTATTCTCCCATATTTCATTTCCTTATTTAGGTTTGATACAAGCTGGTTAAATTTTTAGATCAGTAGCAATTATGTCCCTCTGTACTAAATAGTTGAACCTATTCTAAGTATACTTGGGTAGGTTAGTGTGAAACAGTGCAATGTTGATTTTGATTTAGTTCTTTTGCTAAATAGAAATTTTTGTGCTTTCTATCTCATAATTTGTAATTTTGTAAAATTTTACTTTACTTCTAAATAAAGATTATGCAAAGCTACCGCACATAAAAAAAATAAATAAATAAATAAATTAATTATAATAGTAATATATTTTTTATTATATTACTTTTAATGTTTTTTTTCATTTTATTATGATTTTATAACAAATAGTAATATAATTTAAAATATTATTTTCTATTTTTACTATAATATTATAAATATAAATATTAATAAATTTTTGATACTTATTGCAAATCATAATTGAATTTTTATTAAATTTAAAAATAATTAAATAAATTTAATAACTCATTTTTAAGGATTTTTTAAAATAAAAGTAAATGTGTTTTTTGTAAATAAAATTTAATTTTTTTATTATAAAGATATAAAATAGTAAAATATGTTATATATTAAACTTTAAATTTTCATAAAAGAAATAAATTAAAAGATATATAAATAATAAATTCTTAGCTAAATTTAATAAATTATAAAAAATGACAAATATAGCAAATTAAAAAACATATAAATAGTTAAGCTTTACAATTAATCAATTTATATAAATAATATTACATGATTTATTTATATATCTTATTTAAAAGTAGAAATTAAGCTTTTTATTAAAACATATAAAATATAATTTGTATATTGATTAAATTTAAATAATGTTATAATATTTATTATACTAAATTAAAATTAATTTAAGCTAATTTATTATTAAATTTATGTTCAGAATTAATACTAATTTGTTTATCTGATTAGAATTGATTAATATTGATTTAGATTAATTAAAAAACAAATAATTCAATATTAAAAACAGCTTAAATTCAGCTATTAAATTTTTAACTAATTTAGATTATTTTAACTAAAATTATAATATTTTAGATTGTATTTAAAAATTTAAAAATTTAAAAAATCAATAAATCAAATTATATAAGGATTAAAAGTTATTATAGGTTAAAAAAAAATTTATTAATTTAAAAAAATAAATTAAAAATTTAATATCTAAATTTATATAAAATAAAATTTTAGTATATATTAATATTTTTAATTATAAATAACATATTTTTTTAAAAATTTTAATTACTATTTTAAATTTTTTGTATTTTAAAATTTAAATTTTATAATAGCAATTTATTTATAATATATTTAAAATAAAGTAATTTGATAAAAAAATTATAATTTTTTAGCATATATTAAAAATTAAAAAAATTAAAAAATATTTTATAAAAATTTATTATATTTAAAGTTACTAAGTAAAATTTAGAGTTTTTGCAAGTCATTTAAATAATAAAAGGTAAAATTTACAGTGTGTGACATTTAAAGATTTTAATAAATTTGTTAATTTTTAAAAGGTTATAAATAGAGCTCCGCATAAGCTGAGCCGCTTGAAAGCCAAACGAACCAGCTCATTTAGGCTCAGCTTGAGCCACTATAAAACGAGCCATGAGCTAGATAAGCTGGCTTATGCTGTGACTTAGCTCGTGTTGCAGCTCAGCTCGTTGGCTTGTATTTTCTTTTTTGAAGAAAATAATTCTAAAGGCAGTTTTTCTTTGAAGAAAAATGGCTCTAGTAACGTTTTCTTTTAATAAAAATTGTTCTAGTAACGTTTCCTTTGAAAAAAACAACCCTGGTAATGTTTCCTTTAAAGAAAATGCATCTGGGACGTTTTCTTAAAAAAAATCGCTCTGAAAGCGAAATCCTTCAAGGAAATCATTCTGGAAGCGAAATCTTTCAAGAAAATCGTTTTGGAAGTGAAATCCTTTAAAGAAATCGTTCTAAAAGTGAAAACCTTTATGGAATTCGCTCCAGAAACAATTCTCTTGAAGGGAATCATTTTGGAAATGTTTCTCTCAAAGAGAATCGTTCTGGAAATGTTCCTCTCGAAGGGAATCATTCTGGGAATATTTCTCTTTATGAGAAACGTTTTTATTGACAGTTTTTCATTTCTAAATATAAATGCAAGCTGAATGAGTCAGCTTGCAAGCCGCATTGGCTTGGCTTGGCTTATTAATTAATCTCCATAAGCTGAGCTGAGCTGAGCCAAAAAAAAAGTAGCTCGGCTCGAGCTGGTGGCAATCCAAGCCAAGCCGGCTTATGCAGAACTTTAGTTATAAAAAATAATACAAAAATAATATCAAAAAAAGGAAACTATTATTTTGAAGTTAAGTTAATTTATTACAAATTGTCAGTCTCTTTTTTTTAAGATAATTGCTTATTTCCGACTTATATCAAGTTAAAAATACCTCTTTTTCATATAATTAGTATCCAGTAAGACAAATATATGACTTAATCTTAATATTAGCTAATAAAAAGTTAATAAAATTACACGTAAAATTTAATTAGTTAATAGAAAGTCACGTTTTTTGGATTTTTGGTGAAAAAAGTATTTTAAAATGTTGCAAGTAAAAATAAAATTTATTAGACTTCAAGAATACAATAAGCGAAAATAATTGTCATTTGATAAAAAGGAAAAACTAAGACTAACAAAAATATAGAGTCCATTAAGAAGAAAGAGAAAGGAATTGAATTAAAAGAAAAGATATAAATGTGTTTATTTGTAATAGCTCTTATATAGAATAACTCTAAAAAAAATAAAAGAATAAGAAAAGGAATACTAAAAATAACTTATTATCATAAGTTTGATACTTTTAGTATACTTGCCAATACTTTTAAAGGAATATCTAAAATTACTAGTTTTTGGAGTAGCAGTAGATCTGCTGGTGGTTCTTTTGTGTTGTTCAAATTTTCAGTATCTTCAAATAGTTATATCAGTAAATTTACTAAAAGTTCTCCTGTTCTATTATCATTACCATTTTTATCATCATCGCTATTACTATTACTATTGTCATCTCCTTTTCTATCACCATCTTCTTTTTCATCTCTATTATCATCTTCTTTTCTGCTTCTGTCACCTTCTTTTTCGTCACTATCACCATCTTCTTTTTTATATCTATTACCATCTTCTTTTTCGTTTTCATCACTATCTTCTTTTTTATTATTAGTATTACCTGTACTACTTAAATCTTTGTCAAAAACAAATAAAAATTCAATATTTTGTGAAAGAATTGCACAACTTCAAGATGATCTTATTAAGAATAGAAAAATGCTAACAGTCTTTAAATATAACAGACAGCATACTATCTATGAATATCTTATATGGATAAATAATGGCAATAAAAAAATGAAAGCTAGTGAAGAAGTAACACAAATAGTTTATATTATTTTAAATCCATATACTGCTAAATGGATCTGTTCTATGGTCAAATTTTACTTAAATTACCAATCATTTCCAGTTTCGTGTCATAGAAAGCATCAAAAATATCATCAACTTATTGATGATGAAGATATTGCATTAAGGTTGTGATAATAGTTACAATAAGAATTAGGTTCAAATGGTATTAACGTAGTTCATTTTAAATAATATATTGAGGATTTTATTTTGCCTAAATGTATAGAAACCTGAAAAACAATCAGCATAAGAACTGCTGAAAGATGATTGCATATCTTAGGATACTGGTTTGAAGAATATTAGAAGGATATCTATTTTGATAAATATGAATAAGAGAATGTTGTTATATATCAGAAAGAATTTTTAAAAATTATGAAAGAATTAGAACAACAAATAGCTAGATATGAAGGAGAGAAAATAGAAGTTATTCTATCAGTACTTAAACTAAATGAATGAGTATTAATTCTTATTACTTATGATGAGTGTATCTTCTATGCAAATGATGAAAAAAAAAAGAATTTAGGTTGATGATGGTGAAATGTCATTGCGAAAAAAGGGAAATAGAAGATCGATTATGATGAATGAATTTCTTTCAGAAGTTTATGATCAATTGAAACTTAGTAAAGAAGAAATAGAAAAAAATCCAAATATTTTTATAGAAGCCTATTATTATCTTTTACTTAATAAAAATCAGGAAGATTACTAGACCTTTAAGCATTTGTTAGAGCAGATTAAATCTAAAACAATTCCTATTTTTGAGGCAAAATTTCCCAATGCAATAGTTGTTTTTGCTTTTGATAATAGTATGAACTATGCAGCATATGTCAAAGATGCCTTTGTTGTAGTAAGGATAAATTTGGATCTTGGGGGAAAACAACCAATTATGAGATTAATATCTTTTATTAATAAAGATAGATGAGAAATAATCCAGTAAATGGTGTTTTTAGAAGATTATTCTGATCTTACCTTGTAAGAAAAACTAAAAGGAATAAAAAAAATATTACAAGAAAGGATTTATGAAAGGAAGAATTAAATTTAGAATGTTTAAAATACAAAAAAAAAGAATCTTTAAGAGTTAATTGTTATGCAAAGAAGATTATAGCATCTCAACTAGATTTTGTAATGCAAAAGTCAGCTATTATAGAATTGATTGAAAATGCAGGTCATTTATATGTTTTCTATCTGAAGTTTCATTGTGAACTTAATTTTATTGAAATGTATTAGAATGTAGCCAAGTATTATGCAAGAGATCATTGTGATTTTACATAAATTAACTTGCAAGAAACTGTTTTGCAAGCACTTGATTCAGTGAATATTACTACAATTAGGAAGTATACTTGAAAATTATGAAGATACATACAATTATATTATAAAAGATTAACAAGAAAGTTAACTGAATATATATGTAAAAAATTTAAATCACATAGGCGTATTTTATAAGATGATTTAACTGCATTTATAAAAGAAAAGAGTTGTGAGAAAAAGTAATAAAATTAATAAATTCTGTAGCATATATGCATTAAATCAAATTTATCAATAAATTATATGTTAAACTTAAATTAAATTTATCTAATAATCATATATAAAACTTAATTATTGAAATTTATTATTAAAATTTATCTTTATTACTATTTTATTTAGCACATATGAATTATATTATCATATGATTTATATTGATCACATAATATAGATTATAATAATCACGTAATTTTTAAAATTTTTGAAATAAGATCAATCATGTGATTTCAGTCTTTAAGTGTTATATACTGTAGCAAAATTTTATTAAAATTTTATTAAAAAATCTATGAAACTCAAGAAAGGTAAAACTATATCAAAACTTATAAAAATGTAAAATATTAGGAAAACTAAAGTTTAAATATTTTGTCAAATCTAAAATAAATTTAGAAAAATAATTTTAATCATATTTATTTACATATTTTATTATATAAAGCAGTTATATTTAATTTAATTTTAAATTATTTATTATATATAATAATAATCCAAATATTTTAGATTAAATATATATATTTATTAATATTTTCTTTTATATATAAATAAACTATTATAAAAGAATTTATAGTAAATTTATTTATAATTTATTATGTATATTGTTAACAGAAAAAATTACAACTTCAAATATCACATGGGATCTGTCAATCAATAATGATCTCACATTAGGTGATATCACTGCTACGCAAAATAGTGATCAACAATAATTTCTGTTTCATCTGTTTCTCTGTTTCTTCTGTATTTCCTATATAGTCTATTTATTCTGTTTACTTTATTTTACCTGTAATTTCTTTAACGTCTATAATTTATTTTATTTCTTTTATTACTTTTATAGTTTATATTATTTTTATTATTTTATTACATTTAAGTATATTTTTATTGAAACATATATTTAAATTTAATTAATTTATAGTGTAGCAAGTAGTTAGCCATACAAATTAATTTTGTATAAATAGAATAACTTTTGCTTAAGTTGTAAATTAATTCTTTTACAAGTTTATTAACTCTTTTGCGAGTTTCAAGTTATAAATAAAGGAATCAGTTTAAATCTATACAAACTACTTTTTCCTTCAATGTTATCCCTCGTCTAGAATTGTTATGATACCCTATACTAACTTGCTATTGAGTTCGTCATTATAAGTTTAACTAATATATCTTAAATTCTAAGACATGATAAATTGCCAAATTGATTCAAGTATAATGAATCTGTAGGACTCAGAGAAAATTCTAAGGTCAGAAACTTCAATGTATAGAATTAGCTGCTGTAGCCTTTTAACTTAGACATTAAGATAAACGAAATGGATCTGGTGATAATATATAAGAAATTTTTAATAATAAATAATTTTTATATAAAAGATTTTCTAGAAAAATCAAATTTAAAATTTTTTAATTAAAATTAAGAATTTAATGCATTTTTAATTTAATAATATTAAAACTAAAATGCAATAAAATCTTAATTTTATTAAAAAGTTTTTGAAATTTAATTTTTTTTTCACAATCAACTTATAAAATATATAAAATATAATTAAATAATATTTCTTAATAAATATAAATTATAAAATATAATTATATAATATATTTAAATTTATTATATAAAGTTATATAATATTAAAATTAATATAGAATTTAAAAATAACATTATAACTAGTTACATTTAATAATAAATAAGCATCATAATAATTAAATTAGTTATAATATTATCTTTAATAGTAATTATATAATTTAAATTAATATTTATTATTTTATATTATACAATACTATATTTTATTATTATTAATTAATCTGAAAAATTAAAAAAATTTTTAAACTAAAAATATTATTTATGAAGCTCTGAACAGATCAGAGAGATTAGATCAATCAAGTTATTTAAATTAAAAAGATCAAGTCAGATTAAACAAAATTTAATCTGATTTTAATTTTCATTTGACTTGACTTAATCTAACTAAATTATTTTAATTGAATAATAAAAATATTATTTACAAATGATAAATCTATCATTCAAGACAATAAAAATATTATTTAAAAATAATAAAACTATTATTCAAAAATGATAAAATCATTATTTAAGAATGATAAAACTATTGTTCAAAAATAATAAACCTATTGTTTAAGAATAATGATAAATCATTCTAATTGAATGATAAAATATTATTTATAAATGATAAAACTAATACTCAAAGATGATAAAAATATTGTTTAAAAATGATAACAAATTATTTTAATTAAACAATAAAAACATTATTAAGGATAATAAAAATATTATTCAAAAATGATAACCTATTATTTAAAAATAATAATGAATGGTTTTAATTAAATGATAAAATATTATTTACAAATGATAAAACTATTATTCAAGAATAATAATAATTATTTTAAATAAATGATAAATAAATGATAAAATTATTATTTAAAAATGATAAAAACATTATTTAAAAATGATAAAAACATTATTTAAGAATAATAAAAATATTATTTAAGGATAATAAAATCATCATTCAAAATAATAAACTATTGTTTAAGAATAATAAAACTATCATTCAAAAATAATTAGTTGACTTGAATTTTATTAGGTCATATCAGATTAGGTTGACCTTTTGACCTGATCTAATATTAATTTAAAAATTTACTGACCTAACCTAAATTTTCAGATTAGATCAGGTCAAGTAAACAGATTAACTTGACCTAATTTGAAGTTTTAATTATTTGTAATATTTTTATATTTAATATAATGATCAAATATCTTATATACGATTAAAAATAAATTAATAAATTAATAAATTAATAATATTTAGATAAATATTTAATAAAAGTAATCAAATTATAAAAATTTTTTTAAATACTATCCTTTAAACTGTAAAGCAATCAAATTTGTCTATGAATATAAAAATTGTATTAATTTTTTAATTAAAAATAAAAATATAATTATTATATAAAAAATATAGTTTAATATATATTTTATCAATTTTATTAGAAGAAATTTAAGTTTATTATAAAGTTTTTAAATAATTTAATTTTTAAAATTAAGTTTTAAAAATTTTATTATAATAATTTTTAAAAATTTTCTTAAAATTCATATATTTGCAAACTAATTAAATCACTTTACTATTAATAAAAGTCATAAAATTTCTTAGTAAATTATAAAAACTGTAATAATTAAAGTTATTCT
>CAJVPP010003926.1:0-10448 GCA_910592005.1 Funneliformis mosseae | reverse complement strand
TTTTAAAAATTCAGTATAGCGAAAATCTTCACTATATCAAGGGTCATTTTATTATACTTGTTCTAACATGCAAATTCGAGTTACGAGTTACAAAATATTTACAATAAAATTCGCTATATTAAGTATTATTAATTATAAAATAATTTGTACCTAAATTTTTCTTCATTATAGTAAGTTCTTCGCTATAAAAAAATTCAGTATAGAAAGGGTGAACTGTATATAAAAATATGAAACATAATTATAAATAATGCACTATTTGTCCTAATATACTAAAAAGAACATGCTGGTATATATTTGAGGATTTATTACATAAAAAATTTCCACTCTGAAAGTCTAAATTCTTAGAGAAATTATATCTAGATAGTTATAATGAAGAATTAGATTTAGCCTTTGAATATAACGGTAACTAATATTACCAAATTATCCCTTTTTTTCACCTGCAAGGGCAGATGAATTTAGATATACAAATCTGTCATAATTGGGAAAAGAGAGCGCTATGCTATAAGAAAGGAGTAATTCTTATAACTATACCCTACTGTGTAGTAGACTTAGAATTTTATAAGAAGCGCCTTGTACACATTTGGTTATCTTCTAATATCTACCTAAGAGGTGATATAGGTTCTTTCTTAATATACATTAACTGTTCTCTTACGAAGGGTTATTGAGGTCCTGATTCATCTAAATAATATAAAATAGGTATTAGAGGATCCTTTTCAACAACAATTCTCTGAATCTTATGCAGGCTGGGAGACTATATCAGATCTGTTATTCTGCGTCATTTGAAAAAATCATTTTCTCATTTTTCAGAAGTAAGTAAAAATCAGATAGTAATACCTTTTGGTAGCTGTAATTCATTAATACCTATTAGGTGATTATATTTTACTAATATTTTGAAATATATCCACTCAAGCTTTGTGGTATCATTAGAACTTATTTCAATTAACTGAATTAGAATATCATTCATATTATTGACAATTCTCTTTACAAATCGTTCATATTCTCTACAGCATTCACCAGCAAGTAGAAAAAGCTCTACTGTATACTAGTTTTGAAAACCTTATATTCAAAAAATCCAGTATAATGATCAACTATAGCCATACTTATGTGCCTGAAATGTGCTTTAATTTTTTGGATATTAATATTATGTTCATTCATTATCAATGTCATATTTTCCATAAACTCACAACCTTCATCACATTACAATAGCTGAGTCCTGTTATAAGAATTATTAGGATTATTTATATACTCTTAAATGCTTCTACAACTTTTTCACTGCTCTTTGATGTTAAAAAAACAAAATTTTTATATCTATTTACACAGTCTATAACCAATATGTCATAGTAATATATTAAACCATCATTTAATAAATTTGTATCCACATCTTCATCATATGGTATTTTTTTTTTTTCCTTAGGTTCTAGTGATCGGTTGCCCGAATATTCTGACTCTGCAGCTCATATGTCCGATATGTCATTGTATCCAGAAACAAGCTCCTTCTGGCTACATTTAAAGCTGGTCTGAATCGCCGAAACACTAGCCTTTGCAACTGGCTATGTACCTTGAACGCCGCATGGCTAACCCCTGATACGGTTAACATGAAGGATTCTGGCCAATTACTGAAAAGAGGAGTCTTTATCAACCTAATTCAGAATAGCTGTCTGATACAGTTAATACGCCTAGACTATCAAAATCATCCTGAGAATTAAACTCAGGCCTCTCAAACCCTAATTGACTCATAGACGCCACGGTACTTCAACTAGAAGCCACCTATAACCCACGACTCTTGTTCAATCCAAGTTATACAGCATCTACCATTGACCTGTCATGTCCCGTTATCAGTAATAACCCCCTTGCAGACGATGCGGCACTTGTCCATTACAGGCCAGCCCCCTAATACAAGTTCTGAACTCAATCAGTTCTGTGTAATGTGATCACTTGCGTAATCACACAGGTTCATAATATTCTACAAGTTTATGATCTTCAACGCACATGGTTTGTGCGTATCCTATAAAATTCATTCTCAGAATCGAACTGGTAAAACCTGCAGTAAATTAATACTGCAATCTGTACTTAGCAGGTACTGAACTAGGATCTATTACAGTATAACCTACAATAGGGACTCATGCCTTGCAGCATAAGCCAGGGATGCCAATCCCTTCATCATATGGTATTTCAATTAAATCACATTAGTGTACAGTATTTAGTTTCGTAATTTTAGAGTAATTGGTATAAGGTATATGCTTTGGTGAAGGATGAAAAATTTGGTACATTTTCTACCTATCAAGCTATTTTTTTACATCAGTAAATGGAAAGCTGTAGCCAGTTTTTTTATAAGCATCTTATAATCTTTTAGTATTTTGATAAAGGCCTTCAAGATAATAATACAGCTTTTGTAAGGTAAGATATCAGTCTAAATCATAAGTTTTTTAAGAATCAATATTAATTATAAGTGTTTATTTTGCTATGATTTAGTCTAACTCTCACACTTTTTAAGGATTGATATAAATAACTGGTTCTCCTATTCTAATTTTTTATAATTATAAAAAAGTTAGTATCTATTAAGTTAAATTCTTACTCATTAGCTTAAACACTTTTTTTCTTGCACTTCTGCCTCACCATTATAATTTAATAAAGTATCAAATCTTAAGCAGATTGCAAGAAGATCATCTTCTGATCTAGTAAAATCAAATACGACAAACTCACCTTTTTAAAAGTAACTATTAATAACCATAAATGCATTAGAAATATCTTCATAGAAGCTACTAGAATTACAGATTACTATTTGTGAGGCATTTTCACGTATGAATATATTAATTTTATAATATTTTTGCGTAATGTATATGCATAAAATATTCTGATGACACTCATTCCCAAAAAATTAGCTAATTCGATTCTGTATATGATCTGAAGTGAGATATAGATCCTCAAAAATAATCGCTGTGCTTCTTTCAAGCGAAAATACTTTTACACTAAGGATTTTTTCTGGTGATATATAACTAAATTGTATATTTTCATAGTAAGGTGCTTTTGAATCTTTTGAGATTATCCTATATATATATCTCACAAATGCCCATATTGGTTCATCAGGATGGTAATCACAAACTATCAAATCATCACATGCAATATACCTAGAACTACTTTTTTTACCTTTATATATACATTCAGCTTTATCGCTGAAAAAAAGATTTGCCAAGATATTAGTCTTATCTAATCCACTTTTTCTAATGACTAGCATAGAGAAAGTCCATGATGTGCTTGCAGGATGTGACTGAATTTAGGATGATTTATGTTTTGTAACCTTATTCATATCCATAAGGTAAATTTTCATAGGGATAATCATGTCTCTTGGTTTTTTTATATATCAGATTAGGAATTCATAACTATAATTTCTATTTAAGAGTATTTTATAGTTCAGAATATTTTTTTCTTCATTATAAAGTGAATTAAAAGAATATAGATGAGAGAACATACACTATAAGATGTATATTATTAGTAATACTATTATAAAAATGATTGCATGTTAAAAAAAGAAGGAATTGGATAATTTCAGGATTGTTTCAGGACTAGTGATACTATTATCTTTCTTCAGTTCACTAACACCTCCAAATACTTTAGACTTACTAGATATTTTTGGGATCTGCTCAGCTAAACGATCATTAGCTTCTTAAAGAAAGGGGTCTTTTTCTATTAATACTTTTTATACCGTGACTAAATCATCTTTATTTACTCTAATTCATTTTTTTTTTCGCTCAATGAATCTTCTAAGTCCATTTTTACCAAATTTAGACTGGTATTTTTTGTAGATAGTTTTATCTTTTCTAGTTTAAATTTACGCTTGAGAGATTCTAATTCTGATAACTCATTCTGTGCTAAAGAAACATCTTACTTTAATTTTTTTACTCTTGATTGGAAAGCCTATATCTCTTCCTTCATCTTGGATTAAAGGACTTGCATCTCCTCTGATTTTATAAAGAATTTGTTTTTAACATCTGCAAGAAAAATATCTTTACAGGTAATCTGAAGCTTAAAGTCATTTATCTCTGAATGCAATTGTCTTATCTCATTTATAAGTTTAGGATTGTTTATTTTTAATTGTAAGTATGTTATTTCTTCTCCAAGTTGATGTATCCAATTGGAAAGTTTCTTATTTTCTTTTCTAGATCTATTTAAGTCATCCTGCATATGCTTGTATTCTCATCATAATTATCTGCAAACTAGTTTTTCTAATATATAGCAATTTCACAGTCTTTTTTGTACAAGAAAGTTGTTTTTCAAGATCTGTTTGACTGAAAGGATAATAATTAGCTGAAATGCCTCTAAGTTTATTACTATTATTCAAATCTTTTAAAGTATGAATATGGGGTATTTTATTGGTATTTTTTTTACTTCAGGCAAAAAATCAGCTAGGGCCTTATAATTATTTTTGGCAAATCTAATGCTTATTGATACTCATTGAAAAAAAAATCACTGATATATATTAAAAGCATTGGCAAACATTCATATTTATTGATACTTACTAAAAGAGAATATTGATATACATTGAAGAATACCAATATGTATTGAAAAGTACTGATTCATTTTAAAAGGCACCGATATATATTGAATTACTAAGAATATTGATATATATTGAAAGGTATTGAAAAAATTATTGGTAGTTTTTTTACATATATATTCTAACTAAAAAAATGGTCACCAATCTCTATGAAAAATTTTATCAATCTAATGCAACCCTGTTAACTGAAGTTGATATCAAGGAAATTAAAGAATATAGAGGCAAGATACTTAATGCATCAAAAAAAATGGCTGAAAAATTTTATATTGGTGCTCAGTGTATTTATGAAATCTGAAATAATAGTGAATGTCTCTAACAAGGACTTATTTTATTTTCCTCTGATTAGCTTGCTTTAGATAAGATAAAACAAACTCTTAAAACAGTATCAGAAGTATCATTTATATCCCTTTTGACTACAGAGATTCCAAAAAAGAATGGTCAAAAAGAAGGTTAAAATAGATGAGAATCTAGTTACTGAAGCAACCAGTATAGTGGAAAAAAATAACAAAAATAATGTGATCTCTTCTTCTGACAATTTATCTAATATATTTTGAGAAGCCAGAGTGGAATCTCTTCTTAAAAATCTAGTTAATTGTAGTGAAAATCTTAAGGGTTTAATAGTTAATACCACTCTTATATAAAGATTTACATGTATTAGCAAGAAATTTACCAGTACTTAAGGTCAAATAGACCATTTCTTCAGTCTTTATAAGATGTTTTTCAAGCTTTACACAGTTTATGCATTTTTTTTAAACTATTCTTACCAGTCAGGTTAGAAAAATCAGTGGATACTTGGTCTTGCTCTTCTTTTGGCAGATTCTTGACTATTAGAGCCTTGCTAAAAGTTGAAATAATATATGTCTTTTCACAATCCTCTATGTAAAACTGATTTTTAATCAGATCAGAAATACTTTTGACTTTTCAAATTCCTGTTATACCTAATTATAGTATTGGATTGGGCTCATTATTATCAATATAAGCATAATTTTCAACAATAGTGATGATTAGATTTTCTTTCATATCCTTTATAATAACTGCTACATTCATATACTATTCTAGTACTTCAGAGATATAATCAGAATTACCTTTTACAGTGAATTTGGAAGGCTTATCAACTTTCCATCTAAGTACTTCACTAATAGCTAAATTAAATCCATTAAATTCACTTTTATTATCTAAAAAAAATTCAGAAATTGGTAAGTCATTTATACTAGCATTCAAGTATTGTAGGGATAAAAACTACTCATCTTTTTTTGACTTTTCCTCCTAAGTCTTTCGAGATAGACATATTTTACACATTGCTAGTGAAAGCTTTGGTAATAGCTTATTATACATTTCAGTCTGACTGAATTCTAAAAACAACTTTTTATTTATTAGCATCTGTTTTTTTTTACTAGTTGATCATATTCAATTTATCTATTATTTTTTTCATCATAACTACCACTATTATCTTCATCATTATTAGAATCTGAAGGCATGTTTTGAAAATTTATAGGTGTGAGAGGTTTAAAATAAGACCAATTAAATTAGATTGTGCTATATATCTATTAGGACAACTGCCTTTACTATGATCAGTTTCTCTACAAATATCACATTTGCATATATTTAATTTCTGGAATTGATTTGTTAGTTGATTTATAGCATCACAAGTTTTATTTATCCCTCTTCTACTCTATTAATTCTAGCAGAAATATTGCTTCATTGTAGACAAGATCTTTAAAAAGGCTTTATAGGATAATTAGAGTCTAAATCTTTCTTGTTAAGTAGACCTACTTTTTTTAAGTATTCAGCTACATAATAATTTTTGAGGCCTTCTTCTGTTTTAGTAAAGATGGTAGACCTCTCAGCTATCTAACAAGTTCAACTATTTGTAGAGCAGATACTTGTGTTTGCTGAGCTATTTGTGATTGTAATTCTGTAACTTTCTTTACTAATACCTAGTTTTTAGTTTTTTATTGTGCTAATGCATTTTGAATTACTTTTTGCATATCTTTTAAAGATATTCCTTGCTATTACAAGGTTGAAACAGGTGAAAGTTTGTATATTTGTTGAGATGCTCAATAAGATTCTAGTGAGTCTGGTATACCATATCTTTTATATCTTACTATTCAGTGTAACTCTATCTTATAAAGCTATTTAGCTAATTCATTTAATGGCAAATGTTCACAAATATTCTCAGCTTTTTCAAGTCATAAAAGTGGAAGAGCATCTAAAAACTTTCTACGTAATTCTTCAGGTCTATAGTTGGCTCATCTTCCTATTTGTAATTATTTTTATACAATTCATCTATAGTCATATTCTCTTTTTAATTATTTCATACATCAAATCCTAAAGCTTCTCTTTTACTATAGGAAAATGTGTTTTTAACCACCATATGGCTTGACCAAAATGAATACCAGCTACAACCACTGTAGTACCATTGTTAGCATTTAGTACTGTTAACGTGCAATCCTTACGAATTGTGACAGTTAGACAGGGTATTCAAGTGGTGATTCTTTTAAGTTTACGTAGCGACTCAATTCAATTTATCTCAAGATTTATAATCTATACGGTAGTGTATTCACGATAAGACTAAAAGCAAAGTGACTCGATTGATTCAGAAATATAATAATATGTTTATTGATAGTAATAATAATAAAGATATGAGATAATAATAGAAAAATAAGAAAATAAGAAGTAATACGAAAAGAAATCAAAAAAGTTAGAGTACTAATGGGATATTAGGCCAGGCGCCTCTACGAGAACTACTAGATGTGTATACAAGCAAAACTAAAGGAAAACTAAAGTGAACTAAAGTGAACTACTGTTTACATAATTCTATTGCTTTCTATTTATACTAAATTAATACATAGATGGATATAACAAATAAATCAAATATATCTAATATGTTCGATATGTCCAAGATATCAATTATATCAAATATATCAAATATATCAAATATGTCTGACATTTAGATCTGCAATATGCTGCGTCACGTTTGTCAATCTAATCCTGTTACAGTACATTAACAGTAATGTTAGTATAACGACCACTTGCTATATGTCAATCTTCATCTCAGAGACCTTCTACAGCTCTCAACTTGACTATTGCAGTTTCTGGTTAGCCAAAAGCTTCATTTAATGCTTGATTTTCTATTTAACCTGCATTTTGTTCATTTACTACTACTAAGTTAGACTGCTTTGTATTATTAAATAAGTTGCTAATTCCCAATTCTGCTTTGTAGTAATCTCTTCATCAAATCATTCTAGGGTTCTTTTTCTCATACAGCCTCTTAAATATCCTATTGCCTGATCTCTTTCTATTACTGAAACTCCTATATTATCTGGGTCTATACCTTAGTTTTGCAAGTATAATCTAAGTTTTGCAAGAAAATCAGGAATATTATCATTTCAGTCAAAAAATGGTTGCAGTATTCCTGTCATGTTTATTTGATTTAGTGGATTATTCTGTAGCGCTAAAATTTGTCTCTGCAAATTTAAAATATCCTGATAAGAATTTTTTTCTTTAACCTTCCATTACTCATATTACTCATAAAGTCTATTTCAATTATATTCTAATAAACCTATATCCCTCTACTTCACTGTAAGTAGTGGGTATTTTGCTGATACAATAATTGTAAGGCAAATTTTTCTTGTACTAGCTCACTTATACAGGTTTTTTTTCTTGCTATATTACCTATTATTCTATTTATCTGGTTTTGAGTATTAGTTTAATATTGCTAAAGATCACTAATAACTCTTGCTTTCACCCCTTCAGAAAGTTGCCTTCATATAATTTCATTGTTATGCTCAATCTTTGCATCATAATGCCTCAGTTGCTTATGGACTAAATCCTGATGCAAATTATTATCTTTTCAGCGTATCTGCCTTATTGCTCTTTTTATTTGATCTATTAGAATATTTTTGGCTGTTATTCTATTTTTCACATAGCCATCTATAGCATTTATTAACTCAGTGATTATAGCCATATTATCATCAGAATTATACAAGTCTGAAGAATTCCCTCATTCAGATGAATTTTTTCGTGATGAGATGATTCTAATCTGGTATTGCAATTTCTCAACTTGCTCTTCAGATTCCACCAACTGTTTTTCTAAACTAGAGATAATTTTTTCTTTATTTTGTACATTCTCCTTAGCTTGATATAGCTGACTTTTTTAGGGTAGAAATTTCAGATTTTAACTTTACTATCTCTTCTTTTAAAGCATTTTCAAGACACTCTATTTCACTATTAAGATTTTGAATTTTTTACTCATATCGAGTATAATCATGTTTTAATTGATTAATTTATCTCTTATTCTGGCGATTAGTATTAACTTTTGTTTGCAATTCACTATAAAGATGATAGTTCTCTTATTTCAGCTCAGCTTTATGTTTTCACATGTTCTTCTCTGCTTTGGGTAGGATCTGCAGAATAATATTCTTTTTTCATGATTATAAAAAAGAATAGGAGAATCTTTGATTTATATTAATCCTCAAAAAGTGCGTAATCTTGATCAGGATCTTACTTTGTAGAAATACAAGAAAAAAAGTATTCTGGCTAATAAATAGAATCTGACTTCATAGATATTAACTCTTTTTTTACCTCCTACATCTGCATCTTCAAATCCTCAATTTCATTCTGCATTTTCTTGTTTATATTAACCTGCTTTTTATATTTCCTTTCTATATCTTGCATGAATTTCCCAAAAGTTTGTCTATTATAATTGAGCAGGTGTTAAGATAGACTTTAAGCTCATTTATAACCTAGCGATTGTTTTTTTCCTCATGATCATGCTTTAGCATCTTTGGCTGAGTAGTATTATTAGTTTAGGTTTTATTATCTGCAATATATATAAATAGTATTTTTTTGAATGATAATTATATTGGGCATTCTGGCCAACTTTGAGTTCGTCTTTGACATATTAGTCTCTTCTGATATTTAATAACTTCATGTTTTAAAAATGACTCTACAATTGGGTTAATTTTGCTGGCCTCTTTCTGAAATAATGATTTGCATTTCTGTAATGTGAGACGAATCCATGCCTTATTTATTAGGGAAGCTAATAATTTTGCTAACAAGTTGAAATATGCCTAGTTAAATGTCATTATATATTTATACATTACGTAAAAAAATGGAATTCTATATGAAATTCCAAAAAGATAGACCATTTTATTATATTAGATTAGTATCATAGCATCTACCTGAAAAATTTACTAGAAATATTCACACAAATTGCATCACATCTGACAGATCAGCTAGAAATATTAACTAGTATTTCACAAAATCAGATCGAATTGGATTTTATTCAAATCTGATCTGATCTGATTTTTATTTTTCAGGATCTGAATCTGATCTGAATCTGATAGATCCGTTGAAATTCAGATTTGATCTGAATCTGAAAGTATTTTTGAAAAAACGAATTTTTAGTTTTAAAAGAGATCTGAAAATGTTTCTTTTCAATGAAAGGAACCTTTTTGGCTCTAAAAGAGTTCTGAAAAGTCATTCCTTTTCATTGAAAAGAACTTTTTTGACTCTAAAAGAGTTCTGAAAAATCATTCCTTTTTAATGAAAGGAACCTTTCAGCTCTAAAAGAGTTCTAAAAAAATTCATTTTTTTTCAATAAAAGGAACCTTTTTGACTCTAAAAGAGTTCTGAAAAGTCGTTTCTTTTCATTGAAAGGAACCTTTTCAGCTCTAAAGAGTTCTGAAAAGTCATTTCTTTTCATTGAAAGGAATCTTTTAGCTTTAAAAAAGTTCTGAGAAGTCGTTTCTTTTCAATGAAAGGAACCTTTTCAGCTCTAAAAAAGTTCTGAAAAGTCATTTCTTTTCATAGAAATAAACCTTTTCAGCTCTAAAAGAGTTCTGAAAAGTCATTCCTTTTCATTGAAAGGAACCTTTTCAGCTCTAAAGAGTTC
>CAJVPP010003925.1:0-10448 GCA_910592005.1 Funneliformis mosseae | reverse complement strand
AAGACTTATCTCAATCCCTGAGCAAAACTCTGTTGATTCAAGGTCAACTTACAGGTCTATTTATATAAAATTGTTAATTAATACTAAACTACGCCTTTCAATAAGTACATATAATGAAAATAATATAAATAATGAAAGTAGACTATATAATATTTATAATAAAAGGTAAACTATTCGATACATGTATTATAAAGTCGACTAAACGATACATGTATTACATGTATAACATGTATGATATTTGGCGCAGTTGACAATCATTTAAGGCATAGCATATACTGCGGCTAACACCGTGTTAAATAAAGAAGCAACATTCGAAGTATTACCTAAATTTTTATTATTAAAATGAAACTTTTTGTTCAGTACACTTAACTTGCGAATAAACTTGGTAAAAAAAAATACTATTGGTCTTAAATGATAAAAGCGAGTTTTTTAATAATCAATGTGATTTGTTTAAGAATAGAAATCTCGAATATCCTTTGTATCACATCGTATCACACCCTTAAGTTTCTGTTTTTAATATTTTTCGGGGGACAGTTTTTTTTTAGAGTGGTGAAATCTTATTTGTCACATATATCAATTTGTCACGGTTTGAGGTATGGGGTTTAGTTTAGGGTTAGTTAATGTTAGTTAGGGTAAGGTGTTAGCATATTATTAAGGGGGGAGGATACTGGTATCCCCTGGTATGAAATAAAAATATTCACTTTTAAATATCTTGAATTATTTAACTTTTTTTTATTTCTAAATCTTTTATTTTTTTATTTTCCTATTTATTTAAAGAAAAACGTGTTACTTTTTTTTTTTTAAAAAAAAAAACTCCCCGTCTTTAAATTTACTTTAATCTATGCTGAAATACATTTTTGGATAATGCTTTTTTATTCAAATGATTAATATAAATAGAATTTTATGGGACAATTTCGAAGCTTAGGAAATTTTTTGGTATAGCTAGTCTTATAGATTATTTTTTTAATTTAATTTATTTTTCTTTCAAGTTACTAGCAATGCCACATCGTAAAAAAAAAATAAATAAATAAAAAAATAGAAATTTTAATTTAAAAAAAGTCTAATTACGAATGCAAGATTTTAAAATTCCTTGAATTCGGGAAATTTTGTTAAGTTAAATTTAAATAATTACTTGCGTCATTTTCATTTCACAATACTATAATTTATAATTGAGATTTTTTAAAACATATTTGCATATAAAAAAAAAAATGCTCTATTTGTTTGCTACATAAATTTATCTTAATATAATAATATTTTTGAACGCATATGGTTTTATTTTTTAAAAAAAAAAAAACCTACCTTATTATAAACTATACATCGCAGAAGATTTATTAAATTCCAAATTCCAGGTTTCCAATAAAATGATAAATTTGTTAATGAAATTCAATAATAATGCCATAAAATAATCTCTTATTATAGAAAAAATCAATTTACATAATCCTATCAGTTAAACCTATTTATTTATTAATAATAATATTTATTCACAATTTCGTTATTTGAAACCTAATTTGAGCAAATGATATAATCCTATAGTTTCCAACTACATTTCTTGATGATATGGGACCTTTGCAATAGAAGGGGAAGCATCCGGAAAAAATCAATTTTACTTTTATATGCCAAATATGATTTTAGGTCGAAATATGTTCAGATTTAGCATTAACTCAATTTTTATTTTTTCCAGCTGTTTCCTCCTTTTCTATTGCGAAGGTCCCATATGTGCACCCAACAACATTCATATAATAAATTGGTGTAACATATTTTACATGGAAGATTTTGGGAATATTAAACTTAATGTAAGTCGGAAAAGTATAGAAAACTAATTATATTATGTTGCGAGTGTACATATGACAATAAAGCAAAAAAAAAGGTATCGTCGAACAAATTGCAAATGCACATAAACCTCTCAACTCGTTAAAAACAATCTAAATGAGCATTATGGTTATTTGAAACTGTGTTATATTGAATGAATAAAAGCTTCGTTAATATTATTCAATGTTTGTGACAAAATTCTTGAAAATTTAATTAGGTAAAATTTACCAAAGAATGTTCATTCATTTTAAATTTATGGTCTTAATTGTATATTTCAAAATTTAACAAACTTACTAAACTAAACAAAAAGCTTATA
Organism: Funneliformis mosseae; assembly: GCA_910592005.1. Lineage (NCBI taxonomy): Eukaryota > Fungi > Glomeromycota > Glomeromycetes > Glomerales > Glomeraceae > Funneliformis > Funneliformis mosseae. The sequence continues at coordinate 8,323 of CAJVPP010003925.1, read as the reverse complement.
TGACCTTTGCAATAAAAGGGGTAAAGTTTCGGAAAAAATCAATTTTGCTTTTATATGCCAAGATACTGTGTGCGTTCATATTTGACATTGGCTGCATTTTTATTTTTCCGGCAGTTTCCCTTTCTATTGCAAAAGTCCTATATAGTCTAAACTTTCAAATTAATATTTCTTTATATTATCACTTGTTTATTCTTATAAATTATTAATTATCCTATACCGTATGCTAAGAATTAGAAATATTATGATATTTTATTATCAAAACAGGAACTATTACATATACAACTGATAAATTTATCGAAGAAATATAACTACTTAAATTATATCGTGAATAATACATTGTCTGCTAGAATAATAAATAGGGCAAGTCTCGAAACCTTTCGTAAATAAGTTACAGGCACCTTGATTTATAATTTATATTTCAGATATTTAATATTAAATGTTCAGCAAATTTATACGATTAAAACACACAAAATATACTCCAAACTAAGTTCATAGAATGTTTGCGTTTCCAGTATTTTTGAAATACAAATTCGACCGTTTGACATCACTTTCACATAACATTAATAAATATTAAAGCCAATTAAATTAGTTAATTAGATATATTGCGATTGTAATCGTTTTATATTCGAAAAAATTCATTCATAGGAACGATGTAGAGATCGTTCAAAGAAAAAAGATAAATAGATTTAATATAAAGGAGCTAGTTCACAATATTATTTAGCTATAAATTTTCCATTATAAAATTTTGATGTATTATTTGGAATTTTGGCTGGTTTTGAAATCGCTTGCTCGAGCCCATTTTAATTTATTGAACTGGTTTTTGAAATTTTGTGTAATATTTTCAAGGAAAAATATTTAAAACAAAAAAATAAAATAAAAATATGCGAGTTTTTCCGAATGACTCGTCTATGAAAGCTTCATATAACATAATAATAAATGCAATGGTGCAGCAATTTTATATATTATGCTATAAAAATAACTTCAAATATGATATTCTCATATTCACTTTAATTGGTCGAGCTCACCAGATATCCATGTAGGTTTTCGTAAAGTTGGAAAAGTACAGACATTGTTCCATATTTACATGCTTTATTATATTATTTATTTAAATAATTATCATATGTGAGTTTTGCTATTAAAATCACATTCAAGAACCTGCAAAACAATTCTTAATATTTGGAAATCTCCTTTCAAAAAAGTGGAACGTTAAAATTTCGCTGTTACGCAACCTGTGATTTAATTTTATTTTTATTTAATTCGTAGGATAAATTTTTTCTTTAATTTTTTTTTTAATAACTATTATGTAATACTGTAAAATTATATATTATATATTTTTGAAGTCTGCATATGGAAATTTTTATCTTTCAAAGTTCTGCGATCGTCCAACATAGCGGTTATTAACCTTTTTTTAGAGTCATTGATAAAGACGGATTTTTTCCGTCGGGTGATGTTTTTAGTATGATTTCCATTTTGTCCAGCAATGATATAAACTGGAAATTTCAAAGTATTCTACTTTTTGAAAATATAAAATTTATTTCTTTAGTTAGAATCCAAACATTTCAAAGTATACTTCAATTATATAGTATTATGGCTTTTAATTCACTTATTCGCAGTAAATTGCCAAATGACGCCTTATAGACCATTACATGCCACTACAATTATTAATAATAAATTATATTTCGTAGGTGAATATGAATTTTTTCTATTGGCGTGTATACTCCATTTAATTCCCTAGAAATAAAATGGAACAAAATATCATTCAATAATGTTAACCGATTTCATATCATGGTGCTTCGTGGTGGTGCAAAAAATACCTTGATTTTATATGGAGGGCACTCCACTCACATCGTTAAGATTCTGTAGTCGAAATATGCGCCTGATTTGATCCACAAAGTAATTTGTGGAGCCGTTCCAAGATAATTGGCGACTACATTAATAAAGATGAAATTAAAGGAATCATCAATAAAAAATGGAAAGATGTTTTATTCAATAATATCTTTTTAAGTGAGGGATTCAATGACATGCTTATTTTCGATACGATAAATCTAAATTTGAAAACCGGAAGTTCAATTATTCCAAGGTTCTGGTTTTATTACCTAATAAAGCAATTTTTTTAAATTTTTTTGTCATGATTAAAAAAATATTATTTTATCAGGCTACAATATTGATTATTTACCATTGAATGAGGTGATTGTTTTAAAAAAACTTTTTTTTAATGTGCTTAACAATTTTTTTTAACAATTATTCTATCCTAGATCTACAATTAACGATAATTGGAATACAATGGAATATTAAATTTTTTTTTTTCCGTTTTTTACCAAAAAAAATTTTTTTGCATTTTGCAAATTATCTTAATGGACGACGTATAATAATTTTTGGAGAGCGGATAACGTTGGAGTTTTACCATTAGATGATCCACTTTATGTATTAGATTTAATAACTTATCGATGGTACATTCCAAAGACAAGGATTTCTGGATTAATCCCAATATCACGACAATAAGGGACCTTTGCAATAAAAAAGGGGGAAACGGCTGAAAATAAATATTTTTACCTAAAAATCATATTTGCCATATAAAAGCAAAACTGAATTTTTCCGCAGCATTCCCCCTTTATATTGCAAAGGTCCCATTTTATCATTAATAGAAAAATTTTCAATAAATTCTGAAAAGTCCATTATCACTAATTACAGGAATAGTTTTATTTCCTAATGCATTAATTATTCAACGATCAGCAAAGCCATCATCTAAATTATATCTGAATCGTAACGGTTAATTACGAGAAAAAAAAAAATTTGAAATGTCGAAAGTTTAATTCAACAATTGTGTAAAAATAATTAGAATGTGATCATTTATCCAATTTTTCTTAGCCCGGAAGATAAATTTATACGTTTTCAGCTCAATGAATCTTGAACTGAACTTCTCTAAAATTATTGATTAATGGAGATTAACCTACGAAAACAAACTTCAATCTTTAAAGGTTTTTAATTCTTACTAGTGTAGTGTGATTACAAAGTAAGTGAATAAGAGTATTGAATTAAAATATACGGCATCACGAAATGTAGTATGAATTAACTAATGACTCTTCGATGAAAGTCTTTTTGTCAAACATTTCGATTACTCAAAATGCGTTTCAGATATCTATTTCGAACTTTTGGGATACTGGACTAGTTTCCAAGCTAAAAAATTGACCAAGAAAACGGTGAAAAATTATAGATGGCAAAAAAGTTTATCGTTAAACAAACTGGACTGGTAATTATGACGTAAATAGGGCTGAGAATTTTTAACCGGATATACGGTTTGCATATTTAAAGACTTGGCATATTCCTAAATTGAAACGAAAGAAATATAATGAATTTATGTAATTAAAGAAAATTTCGAAAAATTTGCTATATGTAAATGTGATGCATATAATGAAAGGGAAATTCCTTTTAATGAAAATCCACAAATATGTATACGTTGTATTTGAGGTGTAAAAAATTCAAAAAATGCAAAGAATGGAGAATACCTTCTAAAGAAAATAAACAAATTTGTGAGAAATGTATTAAACTCTGTAGAAAATGCAATAAATGCGATGAATGGAGAATACCTCTAATGTCAATCCACAAATTTGTAAACGTTGTATGTTGATATGTAAAAAATGCATACAATGTGATGATTAGGAAATTCTTTCTAAAGCAAAAGGCAGAGGTGTCAACAATGTAGAGAAATATACATCATATGTGATGAATGTCAAAAATATTCTAAAGAGAATCAGGAGATTTGGATTTGTAAAGATTGTATTGTAGAGTGTGATGAATGTGATAATTGGGAAATTCCTTCTAATGAAAATCCAAAGATTTGTAGACGTTGTATTTGGAAATATAGAAAATGCAATTATTGTTATGTATGGAGTATTCCTTCTAAAGAGAATCCACAAATTTTAAACATTGTATTCGGAGGTGTAAAAAATGCAAAGAATGTAATGAATGGATAATACCTACTATAGAAAATCAACATATTTGTAAGGAATGTATTGAACTGTTTAAGAGGTGTAATGTATGTTGTGAAAATAATATTATTTGTCAATCTTGTCATAAATGTGACTATTGTCATGAATGGAGAAAGTCTGATTATGATCAACAAATTTGCAAAATATATAAGAAATATTATAAGTATCATAAATGGGGGAAACCTTCTATGGAAAATTTACAAATTTGTCAAGGTTGTATTAAAGGGTAATAGATATGTAATGAATGCTGTAAATGGACTAAACTATCAAAAGAAGATCCATGGATTTGTCGAAGGAGGATTCAGCAAAATTTATAAAGCCATTTGGATTGATGGGCCAATAGTACATGGTAAACAGAATTTTGCACGGAAAGGTTCTACAACTGTTGCTCTCAATAAACTCAATAATACTAAAAATATATCTTTTAAAGAGTTAAATGAGGTAATATTTTATTTTATTCAATAATAATCTAACACATAAATATCAATAATTTATTGATTTTTTATAAATTTAGCTGAGTATATTTTAACCTGAATTTAAACTGTGGATTATATAATTCTTTTCATATAAACGAGTATTATGGAATTACTAATGATCTTATTACAGAAGATTTAATGTTTATTATGAATTATTATGAATCAGGTGATTTGGGTCATTACATTGCGAAAAACTTTTTTAGTATTGAATGGATAGAAATATTGGATAATATTATAGGAGGAATTTATCATATTCATAATCAACGATTTATTCATCGAGATTTGCATAGTGGTAATTTACTTCATAGCAATTCTACCAGCAAGAATCTAGCAGTAATAAGTGATTTAGGAATAAGTAAATCCTCAACAGAATCATCAAATAATGAAGAGATTTATGGTATTATCCCTTATATAGCTCCTGAGATTTTTCAAGGAAAAAAGTATACTTCAGCTTCAGATATATATAATTTAGGTATGATTATGTGGGAGTTATTAACGGGCAGAAAACCCTTTTTGGATCAAGATCATTATATAGATCTTATTATTGAAATAATTGATGATATTCGTCCTCCAATTGTTACAAATGCACCTGAAGGTTATATCGAATTAATGCAAAAATGTTGGCATTCTGATCCAAATGAAAGACCAACAGCTAATTATTTAAAGGACGAAGTTAGTTCTATAATAACTAAAGAATGGGATAATTTCATTGAATTTAATAAAGCAACAAAAATTATCAAGTCAAAAGATATTGGACCTATAATCAATAATCCAAAAACAATATATAATAGTAGGGCTATAAGTAATATGATAAAATCTATTACTTCTGGATTAGGTGAATGTTTATGTATATTATTCATATTAGTTAATATAAATTTCTAATTAGCATAATTTGTTAAAACAATTAAGGCAAGAAAAAATCCGAACGTGAAGAGACCGAAAATGAAAATAATAAATAAAAAAAAAATAATTAACAACTTTAAATAAATGCATAAAAAAAAATTGCAAAAAGATTATTTTCATTTATTCTGGTTCTATATATATATTATCAAGAAAAAAAAGAAAATTTCTGAACGCTTCAATCTCTTGCAGATTATATAAGCGTCATGGCATGGAATAATATAAATGTGGGTATAAATATAAGTACGAATTGGTTAAAATTCATTTATATTAGAAAGTACTCTTTTTGAAACACTACGACATTATATATTAGTGAGAATGATAAATCATAGCATTTAAAACGATGCCATTTATTTTTAGTTTTACTAAACAAAACGTACTGGTATCATCTTCGCAATAGTCCGTCTATACGCAGGATTACTTTTCAATGATTTTCTTTAATCTGTGCCAAAACTGACCTAAATAAAAACAACTTATGGTTGATATTTCTAATCGATAACTTGGTATTTCTAAGCTGATGCCAAATTTCCATATTATTGAAGTTACTGTCAAGTAATGAACAATCCATTATAGTCGCTTCTGACGAAAGTGAATCTTATAATGTAAATGACAAAATGCGCAAATAAGTCATAACCAGAAAGTCAGGAACGATTTTTTTATCAAGCTTTTTATTTGATAGGAATAAAGATTTTAAGATCATATCTTTTATGGGTTTATGTGCTAATTAGATTTTTTCATTGAGGTCGAAGGATCATTCAGTTTTGTATCTTATATCAATGTGTGAATGCTAGAAATCAAAATGCAACTTCGCCATCTTCTACGTTGAAAAAGTCTTTATTATATAATATATTAGATAAAAAAAGTTACCTTGCATAATTTATTAAATTAAAAGTTGCCAATCAAAGTTTAATTCAAAATATATGAAATTTAAATTTGCTCCCAATTTTTGTAGTAATCGGCACACCAAATATGTACAGTTCGCGATATAAATATTCGGAATATATCAAGACATATAAAAGTATCGCAAACTTTATTTTATTTATTTCAAATTCATATTATCGATAGCTTATAATATAAAAATAAACATATTATAAAATTTATTAATTTATAGTAATAGCCTTTTTTTTCTATAACCATACTAATTCTATCTGCTAAATTTAAAAAAAAATATTTTAGCTCGAGATTATCCCATTCCTTCCGAATTATGCCTTGAAAAGCATCCCGCTAAGTATTTTTTTCCTCTATTCAAATCATTAACCTTATCTTCCACTTTTCCCTTAAAAATTTCCCACAAATTCTCGATTGAGTTTAAGTCAGTAGAGTTAGCAGGCAGGCCAATCAATCATCGGAACATTATTCATCAAAAAATTGACGGGTAAGTTTCGCGGTATGGGTTGGTGCATTATCTTGCCGAAAACGTCAAAATAACCATGATTATTTGTATCGGAAAAATTTTTAGATGCAAAATAATTTTTTTTTGGTTGTTTTCAAATTCTCTTTAAAATTAATTCATCGATTTATGAAATAAAAATTACGAGGCACATTTGTTGGCATAGCGGACAAAGTACGATGATTTTTAACCTTTTATGCATTATAAAGTGGATTCCCCGGCTAATTTCATCTCTCGTTTTCTGATAAGTATGAACGATTATGAATGATACTTTTGTTGTTGTATAACGATAACAGAACGTAATGATATACAAAGATATGAAGATCTTACTGTAGTATGTGACGCTCCTCGTAAAAAAATAATTGCTAGCTATTCCGTAGGATATTTTACTTCATGTAAAGTTTATACTGCGTCATCAATTGGTGAAAGTGCAGTATTTTATAATGGCACTCATCGAGTCTTTTTCGTCATTAATTTATTATATTTACTGATTTACCAAATGCGTTCGGATATTTGCTCCTCTCTATTTTTATAGCGGCAACGATGGAAGTATTTACATTTTTTTTTTTAGTTTCTTATTATCTGCGACAATATTTGAAATATTTTCTATAAATTTAAATTTTTTTTTTTTTTTTTTTTGATTTTTTAGGATTTTTATTGCCGCGCCAAACTATTGGATGTATTAACTCATTAAGAGAAAGGCATATAAATGATGGGAGTGTGTTCTTTAATTTAAATTTTTTTGTTAAACGTTTGTAGCTATATTATTAATATTTTGTTTTAGCATACTACAGTATTACGTATACAGCACACGGACTTCATTCCGCCGTTCTTAGTAATCTTTAAACTTGTCATTGTGAAATGATTAAATGGATGGCGTTTTATTAATTTCTTTAATCTATAAAGCTAAGGATGTTCGTATTATCGTATAGGGGGATTTAATAACATATTATGTAGCAAATTTTGAAACAAATATTTTATTCAATTTTAAGATCGTAGTTTGAGTTAAAATCCTCGTCTGTATTTTCAGTAACTTCAGTATCTTTTGCATCTTACAATAAAATTAAATATGATCTCGAACGATATTGAATATTGAAAGAATTTTAGTTTTTTTTTTTTTTTTTTTTTATTTTTAAAAAAAGTACGATCTGATCATGAGATAAAGTCGGTTTTGAGGCAGAAGAAAAAGGAAATAAACTTTATAATTTATTTTTAAAGCTATTATTCGAATATTTCAATTTTCAAACGGAAATCCTAATCGTTTGGTTAAATATTTTAAAAAAAAATAATTATTAGAATAGCCTTGTACTGTAGCAAAAGCAACGAATTTCCTTTATAAATGATTTTTTTCTAATAATTGATAACAAGAATCTAGTTATTCCATTAGTGAGATGGGAAATAATTTGGATACCAGAATTGATATTGTCACTAAAAATGTAAAATAAAAAAAAATTTAGAAACATTATGTAAAAGCAAAAATATTAACATTATACACCAAATAATTCAAAACTCGTTGCTGTAACACCCAAAGATCTAGCTCGAAATAATATGATGTGCTAGCTGGAACA
>CAJVPP010003924.1:0-10449 GCA_910592005.1 Funneliformis mosseae | reverse complement strand
TAAGTCGAACGATTTGTCATCTTTCAAGTCAAATGATTTTTTTATCATTCAAGTTGAACGATTCGTCATCATTCTTCTTAAATATTTTTTTATCGTTCAAGTCAAACGATTTCTTATCGTTCTTCTTGAACAATTTTTTTTATCATAAAATTGAACGATTTCTTATCATTCTTCTTGAATGATTTTTTTATCATTCAAGTCAAACAATTTCTTATCATTCTTCTTAAATGATTTTTTTATCATTCAAGTTAAACGATTTTTTATCATTCTTTTTGAACAAGTTTTTTTATCATTCAAGTCGAATGATTTCTTATCATTCTTCTTGAATGATTTTTTTATCATTCAAGTCAACTCAAGTCAACATAAATTAAGTCAAATTAAATATTTAACTTGACTTAAATTTGGCTTGATTCGCAAATCATCAAGTCAAAAATATAAACTCAACTTGATTTAAATTCAATTCAGCTTATCTGACTAGTGAGTTAACTCAACTCATCTGAAACTTTAATAATATAAGCTACTTTATCTAATTTGCAGCTTGTTTATAGTTTTTCAAATTAAATTTAAACAAATTGACTTATTTTAGCTTATAAACAATTCAATTTATACAAAATTTTAGTTTTATATTATTATTTAATAAATAATTTTGTAATACTATATATATTAATTATAATTCTTTTATTAATAATAATTTTAAATAATTATTTATTAATATTTACTTAATTATTAATTAATAATTTATAATACATAATAATTATTAAAACTTAAATTTTATAATTATTAACATTTTAATAACTTCAATATTTCTATTAAAAGAATTTGTTTTATAAATTATTATTTCTTTTTATATTTTTTATTATTTTAAATAAAATATATTTAATTTCTTTTAATAAATCTAATAATATTTTTAATCTTATAATTTTTATCATATTTTTTATATGATTCTTTTTTATATATATTTTTTATCATTTTTTAAAAAATAATTCTTCTTTATATTATAATTTTCTTTAAACATTTTTTTTATTATGATTTTTATTTTAATTTCTTTTTAATTATTATTCTTTATTTTTTTTTTTATAAAATCTTTTTCATAATATTATTTATTAATTATTCTATTTAGATTATTTCTTCTTTATTTATTATTTATTATTTATTTTTTAAATTATTTTTTTTTTATATTATTATTTTTATTTATTTTCTTTCTAATTACTTAATATTATAATTTATTAATAAAGTATGATGTAGGATTTTATGATTATTGTTTTTATAATTTATATAATTCAATGGTCTTCAATTAATAATTTTAACTACTATATTATTCTATTTTTTTCTTTTTAATATTAATTATAATTATTATTTTTAAATTTAATTATAATTAATTTTTTTTATTAAAGAATTTTTCTTTATTATATTTTAAAATTTTATATTATTTTTCTTATTTTATTATTTTATTTTATTTATTTTTATTATTTTAATAAATATTTAATTTTATTTTAATAAAAATATAATTTATTTTATAATTTATATTAGAATTTTGTAGTAAAAAAAAGAAATAATTATTAAAAAATTTTTATCTTATAAATAATATAAAATTTTAGTAATATAAGTTTAGGTTTTAAAATTAACTCAAAAAAATTTTTTAAAGCTTAACTTTCTATTATAAAATACTTATCTTCATATAATAAGTTATTTTATTTATTTTACAATAATATTATTTATTTTATAAATATTAATATATGAGCTCTTTATAATAGAAAGAGAGGAAACTACTAAAAAAAATTTTTTTTGCTTTATAAACTAAATATTATTTTTTTAATAAAATAAGTTCAAATTTAATATTAACTTAAAAAAAATTTTTTTGGTAGTTTCCTCCCTTTCTATTGCAAAAAGCCCATTTAAATCATCAAATTAAATCATTAGATATTAAATTTTATTATTTAATTATATTAATTTTATTTTGATTTATTTTAATCAAAATTAAATAATTTATTAAAACTATTTAAAGTATAGATTAAATAAATATATTAATAAATTAAAAATTCAAATATTTTAATAAAAAATAATTTAATTAATTAATATGATAAATTAAAATATTAAAATAAATAATATTAATAATAAATTTTTTACTATTTAAAATTTTTTTGATATATTTAATTTAATAAATTACATTAATAAATATTTATATTATTTTATATTAGTTAAATTCTCTTAATTCTTAATATTTTTTATTTTTTTTATTTAATAGTATTTTATTATTATATTAATTAATTATGATAATAATCAAAACAATCATTAATAGTAGTCAAAGATTTTAATCATTTGATTAATTAATTAACTGGATTTAATTAACTTATTAATTAATAAATTAATAATAATAAATTTAACAGATTTAGTTATCAAAAATTTTTATTTTACTAAATATTAAAATTTAATTTTTTTTGTTTAATAACATTTTTTAAATTATTTTTTTTATATTATTTTATTAATATTAAGAGGTGTAGTATTATCATAAACTCTAAAATATTTTTAAAATTTTAAATTATATATATAATTAAAAAAAAATATATTATTTAAATAATTATTAATTTATTATTTTAAATATAAAAATTTATTTATTAATTAAAATTAGTCAATCAATTATTTAATCAAAATTAATCAAATTGATCAGTGAATTAATTAGTAAACAACTCTTAATTAATTAACATTAGTTAAGATTAATATATTTTAGTATAAATTAACAAATTACTAATAAAAATGTATTTTAACAAAAAAATTGTATTTTGATTATTTTATTAATAAATTATAATCAATATTGAATTGATGTAATTAATTTTGATATCATTAAAATTAATTAATACTAAAGTATAATAATTATGACTAATTACAATTAGTTATAATTATAACTGTTAATATTTTTAATATTAATATTATTTATAATTTTTATTTTAAAAATATTTTATTATAAAGATTTATTAATAACATTTAGAATATATAATTATTTTTTAACAAAATGATCAGTATATATATTATAAATAATTTTTAATAAAATTTTTCTTTTAATAAATTTTATATAACTTTTAAAATTATTATTATATATTATATATATAGGATATTTATAATAAAAAAGATAAAATAGATAGAAAAAAATAAATAAGTTAATATCAAATCTAAATATTTTTTGACTTAAATATCATATTTAATATATAAAAGTAAAGTTGATTCTTTCTGATAGTAAGATCCTATATATAAGTTTTTATTAGTTTTGTAATTTATTTAATATATAAATAATATTAATAATAATTTAATAATAAAAAATCATAACTTAACTAATTTTTTAATAAATATAAATATTTTTTTATTTTGATGTTTAAAATTTATAATTACTAATTATTTACTTTCATATTTAATTTATTTATTTAATTTAATTTTAGTTAATTGTGTTATGAATATAATCTATTTTAAAAAGTTTAATATTTGACAAATTTATAATTACAATTATAATTATTTTCTTTTTAGCAAATATTAAAAATACTATATTTTAAATTAATTTTATTAATAAATAAAATTTATTTTTAAATATATTATTATATTAATAATTTATATTAACTATTTTATTTACTTTATTTATTTATAATTTTAGATTAAAATTTATAATTAAATTTTATTAAAATATTATAAATACATTTATATCAAATAATAAATAATTATATTTAATTGAATAAAACCTTATGTAATTCCAAATATTTTATTACTAGTATATATAGTTACAAAGTAAAATCCTAAATCTATTTTAGTAATAATCAAAATTTTTCAAAAATTGTTTTAATAGTTTTAATATATTTTGACAAGTTTTGATAATTTGATAGATTTTAATAGATTTTGATGAGTTTTTATAAGTCTTAAAAGATTTAACAAGTTTGATAAATTTTGAAAAGTTTCAATAATTTTGATAATAACTTTACGTTGAAACCAGCAGAAACTGATAGGAAAGTCACATAAGACAAATCTGCTAAATCTGCCATATCTGTCAAATAGAACATACTTAATATTTATTATATTTTTATTATTTATATTATATTTAATACATTTAGCATATCTGTTAGTTCTATTATTATTGTCAGTAGTATCTTATTTACCATAGATTTTCTTTAATTGTATTTTCTTATATAAAAGATATGAAAATGCCTTGAGATTCCAACAGATTCCTACAAGTTCTTAATATTGTATTTAATATATATTTAATAACAATAATAAACACATTTAACATTTTGCAAATATAAAACTTATAATTTATTTCTTGTTAACTAAATAAACTTTAATAAACAGCATGTCAAGTTGATTGGATTTAAGTCATAGCTATTGCCTCCCTGACTTCAAATCATAGTTAATTTATTTGACGGAAAGAGTAATGTTAACAGCGTAAGATTAACAATAATCATTTTCTTGTATAATCTATTAAATGCAATGGAAAATTACAATAACTTACGGAAATTAATAGTCTGAAATTAATGAATTTCTATATAAATGCCTTAAATTTAAATGTTAATAGTTGCGGTATTTTATAATAAACCTAAAAAAAACTCAATAATTTTGTAGCTTATGTTTTAAACTTTCATTTTATCAGTTTTAATTTTTTATAAATTATATATTTAAAAAATTTATTTGCAATTTCAATCACATAATTTTATTTTTGAGTATAGATGAAATATATCATATCAAAATATCAGATATTTTTAAATTTGATATAGTAAGAAATTTTTTACTAAATATAGAATAATTACTAGATTTTCTATGATCATCAAAAGTCCTTAGCAGATTATCTTTATTATTTATGAAAATAATAATAAAATAAAACCTTTTATAATAATATTTAGTCTTAAAGTTTTGCATAAACTAGCTTAGCTTACTATTAACTTAAGCTAAGTTACTTTTACTTTAACTCAGTTTAGATAATTACTTAACAATTTAAGTTATACTAAAATATCTTATAAGTTGACTTATTGGCTTACATTTATTTTTCTAAATAAAATTCTATTAAAAGAAGTATTTCTAAAATAATTCTTCTAAAGAAATGTTTTCAGAATAATTTCCTTTAAAAAAAATTATCAGAATTATTCTCTTTAAGAGAAATATGAAAGGTAGTTAGTAAAAAAAGGAAAATTCACTTTTTAGTTAAAATTTTTTTATTAGTTCACTCTGCTGATCATGATCATATAAATAAAACTAGCTTAATAATTAAAATTACTCAAAATTTGTAGATTTTTCCTTTTTTTATTGACCAATCTATATTACTAAAATGATTTTTTTAAAAGAAATGATTTTTTTTAAGAAAATAATTTCTTTTAAGAGAAATATTTCTAGAATTATTTTCTTAAAAAAAGTATTTCTAGAATAATTTCTTTTGAAAGAATGTTTTTGAAAGCATTTTTTCAAAAAAATTACTTTAAGAACAATTTCTTTAAAGAGAATTTTCTTTATAGTTTTCCTTTAAAGAAATTATATTTAGAGGCATTTTTTTTAATAAAATCACTTTCTGAAGTATTATCTTTAAAGAAAATCATTCTAGAAGCAAAATTCTTTAAAAAAATTATTTAAAAGCAAAATACCTTAAGAAAATCATTCTAAAGATGAAATTCTTTAAGAAAATTACTTTATAAGTGAATTTCTTTAAAGAAATTTAGCTTTAAATGCATTTTTTAAGAAAATATCACCTAATACTTGTTTTTTAAAATGAATGTATTTTTTCTTTAATTTATTTAATTAATATTATAAAAAATTTTAATATACTGTGTAGAATTAAAAATTTATAGAACTAATATCATATAATATTACAAAAAAAATTAAAGAAATATTTAGCTAAATAAAAGATTATTAGATAAATATTTAACTAAGAAACTGAGATATGGAATATGGTTAAACTATTAGTTAAAAAAAAAGGATAAATTACTTACTAAAGAAAAAAGGATAAATCAGTCACTAAATGAAGAAAACTTAGGAAAAATTGTAGAAATATTAGACAGAAAAATTAGAAATTATAGGAATAGGAATAGAAAATAAGATTAGAATTACAGGAATGAGATTAGGAATTATAAGAATAAAATTAGAATTATAGGAATAGGATTAGAAATTACAAGAATAACATTAGAATTACAAGAATAGAATTAGGAATTACAAAAATAGTATTATAATTTACAGAAATAGGAGGAACAGAATTAGGAATTACAGAAATGATCTATATTAATTTTTATATAAATAGAATAGAATTTTTCATGTAAAAGAAAATAAGAAAAAAAACTCTTTCTCAAATTTTTCATTTTCACTATGTATAAAAATAACAAAAACAGTGCAAAAAGAAAACAAAAAAATAAGAACTGACAAATGAAAAAATTTATTAAAAAGAACTTTTCACATGAACAATCTGAAGATTTTCCCTTAATAAATAACAATAGTGCTACTATTAGTTTTCAAGAGTTTTCTGATACTGCTCCTCCTTTTACTCCTTTCACGAACAATTATGATGAGGATATGGATTTTGAAGAGTTTGTACATAATTTAGTTAGACAAATTAATATACAAAATGAAATAGAATATATATAAAATGACCTAACTTTAAAAATACTTCTTACAGTCATTTTCCTTTAATATTAAAAATGAATATATATCTGGTTTTTCCCTTAAACCTCAAAGAATAAACAAAGACAAAAGTAAAGATAACAACAAAATTTCAACAAATATTGCCTCTGCTTTTTCTTCTTCCTCAATTTTGTCTTTCCTTTTATTCACATCTTCCTTCTTGAATAACGCTTAAAAAGAAAATTATAGTAAACAAAATCCTATTTTATCTCACCTGTATTACAGATTATTAGTCCTATTGGATTTTACTCAATTTAATAATTCACAATAAAGCTTCTTATCAATCAAAACTAAATCAGGAAATTAACAACAATACAGCTTCCTGTCAGATGATACTAAATTTGAAGATCTACAACAACACATTCTGTATCATATACTTCCAATTTAGTTATCCCATCACAAACAATATAAAGGACTTATCATTTTATTAATGTTTCACCAAGAATTTCAGAATATATGATCAGAACAATAGCATCAAGATATAGTATTATCTAATGATGTTAACCCTACGCTCAGCTGTCAAACTTAGGGTAATTATAACTTAATAACAGGAAGTAATATGCAAGAAACTACTAAGTTATTGTGAAATAAGTCCTATTATAATCAACTTTAGGTTTATACTTTAGATAAGTAAATAACTTTAATAACTTGTAAACACAATAAACATAATTGACATATTGAAGAATTTTTAATATATGTAATTTTAGAAAGAGATTTCTTTATTGTAAAGATTTATATCTTTAGCAATCTTTAACTTTAGATTCTAAGTCTTAAACTCGAACTATTAAGTTTTCACTGTTATCTCTACCCTTTGCAAGGACAAATTTCTACTCTATTTATATAAAAATATAATTATAAGAAATTACTATCTAACGCCAAATTATTTTATAATAATAAAATAAATATAAAAGATAAATTATAATTTAACGATAATACTAATATAATAAATAATAATAATAAAATATAAGAATAAAATAAATACAATAAAAAATGTTAACTAAGTTAAAAATACTAATGATGTTAATAACGTTGATCATTCATTAATCTTTGTGACGCAGTAAGATTGACTTCATATGATATCAACGAATAGTAATTAAACAAAAACTCCTTATTTTAATGTACTTGTTTACTTATCTGGTAAATAGGAACAGCTTTTAGATTTAGACTCCATGTAGAATTTTCGCTTTCTTAATAATCACGTGTAAATAATATCCTATATTATTTCTAATGAAGAACTGATCAAATGTCATTCTTTTATTGTAAAAGTTTCAAACCTTCTAACTAACATACCTGATTGAGATATTGAATCTATACTCAGTCTTTTAAAGTAAAATATTGGTATATTCCTATTAGTAAATTCAAGAAATCAAAAGTAAATTACGCATTTGTACACTTTGGATCACGTGATGACTTTAATCATTTTATGAAACAGAATATCACTCTCAATAATCAAAAACTATTTATCCTTTCACTTAATCAAAAAATTTGCTCAAATTGTTCAAATTTATACTACTTTAGAAGATTCTGTACTTAAATTAAAGAATGGTCTAACCTAGGGTATCATAGAGTTAAGACTAATCATTTGGTTAATAATAAAGATCCTCTCTCAGATTCTGATGATAATTTAGAATTTGAACTTTTACTACCAATTGAAATATCTGTTTCAGATCCTTCTCTTATCGCAAAAGATAAAACTTTCATTTTTAGTATATTACATAAGATGTGGCATCTAATGGAAGAAATATTTAAATATTTTAAAATATACATTAATAAAGGTTTCTTCTATATCGCTGAAATAGTAGATACTATTCTTCCTCTAGATTCAGATAGCAAATATGATTCAGCTGAACACAATTTATTTGATCAATTAAATTACCTTCCTCAAGATTTTTATAGTCTTCTACAATTATTTTCACTGGTTCATCAGAAGAGTTCATCACCAATATCATTACAGTTATCCTATAATCACTATTCTTACAAAAGTGAAAAGATCTTTGATTTTTTATACTCTTCATTTCAGTCAAATAGTTAATTAAATAACCATCAATTTTTCTTTTATAGAATTATCTTATCTTAAGCATAATTAATTTCTTTTCAATATAGCATAAAATTTATTTTTGTCTGTTATTTTATTTTATTTTGTTTATTAATTCTGAAAAATGATATTCTTCACTTAGGTTAAGATTGATTTTAAGGGATGCTTCATAAGGTCTTATCTAATTAGTCATAGATTAGTTAGTCTGAGATTTTATAATTATGTTGAAATGTAATTTTATATGATTTATTTTATACTTTATATTTTATTTTGTATAATTTACTATCTTTTAATAAAGTTTTTGCAAATCTATTGCATCTTCAAAAAAAAAAAAAAATGTAAAAGGAGACAATATTGGATTTGAAAAACAAGTGAATGCAAATGAAACTGAAGATCAATAAAAACTTGACTATTGCTGATAGGCCTGTAATGAGTACTGTCTCACATCTTCAAATTCAGAACACTTACACAAGTAAAAAAATAGTTAACCAATAATTAGTAAATTGTATACTTTTTACAGGTAGCTATAGTGATAATAGATTATATTGTACTGTCACAGTACTATCCAATTGAGCTGTCATTAAGGGTAGAGGCTGAATTCAATTCTCAGATAAATTTGATGATATGAGTATAACAGTTACTTACTTTTTTAAGGTTTTATAAATGATGATATTATTTAAACCTTTTCGGTCATGTATAAAAAAATATCCTGATACTAGATAGAGATAATAATGATCCAGATATAGTATTAGTAAATACAGGAAAAATCTGACAAAAGTACCTGTAGCTAAAGTGATTTCTCTATTTAAATTTGACAATAGTTCTGAGGTTTAGAGACCCTGAAGGCTAGCTTTTAGGGATGTCAACCTAAGTGGCAATCTTAGACCAGTATTTACAAATAGGTTCTGGTTAAACCTTTGAGTCTAGTCACGACTTTAAGGATTCCTAGGATGAGTTGAGGTTTAATATCTCAATAGTACTATCCTTTAATAGATTCTTAGTGTCAAAAACTGTAACTTAAAAAAAATCATATAAAAGGAGATCAAAAAAACTCTTTCTGTTAATCAAATAATCTGCCAAAATTCTAAGAAAAAATGAAAGAAAGAACACTAACTGCGGTCACTCTACATTATTAGCTACTGATAAATAACTAACAAAGAAATAAAATATAACCCAAACTTTAGATAATGATCTCACTGCAAAATATCTAAATGTTTCTATTATACCTATCTTTCTAAAAGATACAAGCATGATGGAAATTGACCCTACTGAGAAAAGTTTATCCAACAATCTTAACAAAGGAAAAAGTTCTAAAATTATTATATTAATATAAGAAATAACTGCACTAAAACTAACTATAAGTATTAACAAGTTCTTTGACGTATCAAAAAATATTTTAGATACTTTGACCCTTAGCTTTAAAGCATCTTCAACTCAGATTATCAAATTTTTTGCATATATTCTAATGGAAAAATTTCTTGAACTAAACCCCAAATAAAGATCTTAAAGATCACTAATCTGTACTATGACAAATACAATTCATTTGTCAATATCACAAGAGAAAAATATCCTATCAATTAAAACTAAGCAATTATTAAAGTTGCTCTTGTAGATAAATCTGAACGTGATATTTTCTATAACTTCAAATTTCCTGATATAGATAACATTATGTTTAAATTATTAGACATAAAAACATCTGTCCCTACTAATGATGAGGGACGAAACCCCTTAATAACAGTCGAAACTTAGACGAAACTATATTAAAATCATAATAAGGGATA
>CAJVPP010003923.1:0-10450 GCA_910592005.1 Funneliformis mosseae | reverse complement strand
AATAATATAAGAAAAGAAATAAAAAATAAATAAGAAACAGAAGTACATGAAGAGAAAAGTAGTGTTGCATTATCTTTATAAAAAAGGTCTGTCTTTTCTAACTTACAAAAAGGGCTTGTATTTATATCTATTTTACTATATATATTGACATATCTAATATGTTAACTATGTTAACTATACAGTCAATTCTTGATATAGCGAACTTTTGATATAACAAATTTTTTGAACAAATATAATAAAAATACTCTTGTTATAGTGAATGGGCCAATCAAATCTTTTAAAATCTTCACTATAGCCTTATAGCGAAGTTGAGATCTAGGATATAGAGTTCATTATAACAAGATTTGACTGTATAAAACATATCTAATATATTAGATATATTAATTATATTAAACATGTTAAATATGTTTGATATGTTTGACATTGTTAACATTCTATACTCTGCTATACATTTGTAAATCTATAATTATCAAGATCATCACCTAGTTATAATAGTAATAATATAATCTAATTTAAGTAAAATACTATTATGTAAGATAATTATAATATATAATGATATTCTATTACTTTTTATTTTAATTATAATTTTAATTTTATTTAAAATCAAATTTTTTTTTTCAAAATCTTAAAAATTACTATTGTATAATATATATATATATTCAATATTAATATTATTTTATATAAATCAATAGCATCTTATTAATATTTAATTTAATTAATTATTATATTTAATATATTATATTTATAATTATAAATTCTAAACTTATAATTAATAGAAATAGATTTTATAAATATCATTAATTTTAATATTATTAAAATGTGATTTTTTAAGATTTATATCTTTAGAAAAATCCTTATTATTATAATTAAATATATTATTAATATATAATTATTTCTATAACTTTAATAATATGATAAATTTTTTATTTTGAATGATAATACATAATTATTATAAGTTAATATTATTATATAACTTTTATAAATAATATATAAATATCAAAAATATTTTTTTAAATTTAATATTATATTTTAAAAATTATTATATTAATTATATATATAAAATTTTAAGTAATTTCATAAAATAATTTTATTTTTTAATTTGTATAAAATGCATTTTCTTAATTAAAAAAATTTTTATAATCATATATAATATAAATAATTTATTATTAATTAATTAATAAATAAAAGCATTTTTTGTATCATTATTTTAAAATAATTTTTTATAAGATATATTTTTGTAATTTATTATGTTTACTAATTTTATTATATAATTCATTTATTTCATTATTAAAATTTAAAGGAATAATATAATCAGAATCTAATGTTTTAACTTTTTGATTATATTTTTTAACATTTTTTATTTTTTATTATCTATTTTAGCAAGTATAGTGGGTTTTTTCTATGATTGACTAATCATACACTAATATGATTAGCTAATAATAAATCATGTAACTATTCATTTTAATAAAAAATTTAAAAATTTAAATTTTTTAAGCCTAAAATCATTAATATTTATATAAAAATATTATGTAAAAAAAATCAAATTATCTTTAACAAATAATAAATATATTAAAATATTTTTTTTATTAAATTATATTAATCTTTTCTTATATTTATATAAATAAATAAGTCTTAAAAATATATATTAATATATAATTTCAAATCTTAATCTCTTTTTCTGTTTTTTTATATATATACATATAAATATATTACAAAGAAACCCTTATTAACTAAGTTCTTAATTATCTTGCTTATTATCAATTACTTTAATATTTATAAAATAGAAAGTATACTTTAGAAATATTTTATTGTAACTTTTGCAAGTTTATTTCTATAGCTATGAATTTATTTAAAGATAATGATATTTTTTTTTATATAAATTTAATATGTAACAATTATTTTGAAAATTAACTAATCAAACTATGCTATTTTAGCATAATTAATAATATTAGTTAATAATGCTAAATAAAACTGAAATATTTAATCATTTTGATGAAACTGAAATTATTTAGTCTTAATAATTAAAAACTGAAATGCTAAAACTTTATTTTTATAGATTTTTATAAATTATTCATAATTGTAACTTATTATTTTTAATAATATTTTATTTACTATAAATTTTAGAATTTAGAATTTTTACTATTTATTATATTTTGTTTATTATATAAGAAGTTTACTAGAAATCAGATTCTAAGAAATTTTTAATAAAAATTTAAATTAGCAATATATTCTGATTATATGTTTAATTAATAATAAATAATAAAAAATTTAAGTTAAAATTAATAAATATAAATAATAATATATTTTTTAATAAAGATAAAATAAATAAATAATTTTAATTATATATTATAAAGCAATTTTAGGTTTAGTTATTTAATCATTTGCTAAAAGTTTAATCAAAGGTTTAAACTTTAATCATAAGTTTAATCAAATATAAAATTTAACAAAAGCTTAATTATAATAAAATAATTTAGATAAGTATCACTAATTTAAACTATTTAGATACATTATAATCTAAATAATTACAATATAATTTAGCTATATTATAGTCTTATTAATTATATTATAATCTAATTCAAGTTATATTAAAATAATTGTAATAAAATAATAATAATTAATTAATTATAAATAGTAAATATATTAATATAATAACTGATTTATAAAAATTAATTAAATATGATTTATTATAATTAATATATAATTAAATATGAATAATTTATAGAAAAGTAAATTACAAAGAAGAATTTTATTTATTTATTTTTAAAATGCAAATATAATATAAAATATGTATTTAATGTAATTTTATAAGTTAGTTAAAGTAATTTTTTTTCATGATTTATTAAATTCCTAGTTTAATACATTAATATAATAAAAAATATAAATATAAAATATTTTTTTTTTTATGCAAATATATTATAAAAAATAATTTATTTTTAAAGTTAAACATAAATCCCAACTTCAATTCAACCTAAACATTACAAATACAAAAATAATTAAGATAAAAACCCCCAAATTAAATTCAACCTAAAAATTACAAATACAAAAATAATTAAGATAAAATACAAATAATAATAATAATCATATACTACACTTCTAGATATAGTCGGATAATTTATAAAAAAAAAATTTATTTCTAAAGTTTTTTTTTTTTATATACAATGGACCAATTTGATAAAGACAGATCATCTTTACATTACCAAGACTGATTCTACTTAGAAAAAATTAATGAGAATCCATAATATCCATTTTACTTAAACCGGTAACCACTTCGTGAAATTGAACATCATCCTGATTTTGTATTTTTGCATCTTGATGATTATAATAATACACATCCTCCAACGTAGAATTAGGATCTGATGGCGCATGATGATCATCGTAAGATGACATCATCACATTTGAATTCATGTGATTTACAACTTCTTGGTGGCAGAAATTAGGACCACTAAAAGGATTTGTATTTGTTGGAGTTGTAACACCTGAAGACAGTGGAGAAAAACTATTTACATTTATATTTACTTGTGGTTGAGTAATGGGATTGTAGTCATTATTATAACATTGTTCAGTATAATAATGATGAGTAGTATAAAGTTCATCGTGATGATTATGAAAGAAATAGCCAGTCTCTCGGGCAAAGAAATCATCCTTTTCATAATGAGTCCCATTGCCGGTAGTTGTAGGGCCACTTAATACTAATGGTGTAATTGGGGTCATTGGTGATGATATTGGACGAAGTAACGGACTTGAACCTGGTGTATTTAGAGAAGGTGTTGATGATGAACTTGGTGATATTAATATACTGGAAGTGGATGTTGTAACGAGGTTCGTTTGAATAGGATGCATTTTTACTCTTTTGCTAAAATTTTTGATAAAGAAAAAATTTTTTTTTATTTTGGTTATTTTCTTTTTTTATTTTCTTTTTTTTTAAAAAATATTTTTTATTTTGTAAAATGTACCTTTTAAAATTTATTTGATAAAATGAAACAATCGATTATTAAAGAATATATTATTATTTTTTTAAAAAAAAAAAAAGAAAAAGGAAACCTAGAATGAAACCTTTTCTCCTTATTTATATATACTTTCCCATAATATAAGCACAAAAAAAAATTCAAACAATATCTTCTACAACAAAACATCATTTTTAAAGTAATACATATATAAAATAATAATGATATCATACGATAAACTGCGTAATTCATAAAATTTTTTTTGTGGGGTGAACGTTCAGAACTGTCGTCTGTTGATTGATTCGGTTGATTTGTTGATAATAATATGTTTTACGGTTTTTTAAATACTTTTCCCTCCTTTAAAGCCACACATTCTGAAAATATCCCCCACTAATTTCCAAAAACTTGTATTAAAGTGACGCAATTACATGATTTTAGTGTGATTTCTATCTGATCTATGCTTTGTATTACATAAATACTCCACATTATTTACATTATTTATACAATATGCATAATGCGAAACTTTAGACAATTTCTGTTGCTTACAACACATGTATGTGGTATGGTGAGACCAAAAAAAAAATTTATCACTTACCAGAAATTTTTTCTAATTCTCCTAATGTTCCCCACCTGCGAATGCATTTTATATTATGTAAATATTTACTTAAGTTACACGGGATAAAAATATTTTTTTATGAAGTGATTTTATTATATTACACAAAATAAAATAATAAGCAAACAAGAGAAAAAAAGGTGATGATGGAGGAGGAAAACCTTTTGATGAATTACTTTTTAAAGTTTAGTTCTTTTTAGCTGATAGCAAGTAAAAATACTTGTATAGAACCACGTTGTATTTCTCATTGACATTTAAACAAGGGTCTGTGCTTCCTTTTATATTTGAATCAAATGACTAAGGGTCTAACGATCACAGGATATCATTTTCATGTGATCAACAAGCTGACATTTATTACTACGCCTCACTTAAAATAAATTTTCGTTTAAAATTAGTCTCACATTTTTTACAAATTGATCTTTCTTTTCTCCTTTTGGAAATCTACACAAATATTTTGGCCATACGATATCATTTAATTCTACTTCTTCATCCGCAATCTTCCTATATGGGATCACACTATATTCTTCAACTAATCCCCTAAGTATTAACCAAGTAGCATTGGAATTTCTCTTGGCAAGCTCCTTAAATAATTCAATTGTTAAATTTTGAAGATTTTCATGAACTTTCTCATTTAAAAATGGCCACATGTGATCCATAATTTGTAATATAACCTGATTAGATAACGCCACTTTACTAATTATTGTTTTTATGGTTTCCAATATGGACTTTTTCAATCTATGAGATCTAGAATATGTTGTAGGTGATATTCCAATATATTCTTTATCTTTCGTATCTTGATGATCTAACAATTGCTGAAATGATGGCCATACGTCTTGAACTACTCGGCTTGTAAAAAAATCCCCACTTGAAATTGAAATTCCTTGGATAAGTCTTACTGCACTAAGAACAACGTACGATTCTTGATCCTTTAATCGTTTAACGACCGATGGCCATATTCTATGTATTAGCGGATATAGCTCTTTTGGAATAGATTGCAAGATTGGAAGTGAAATCCTAATAGCATCCAAAACTATTGAACGTAATTGTGGTGATGCTGCTGCGAGGAAGTGAAGTAGTTTGTCAATAATCTGGAGACAAGTTGATTGTGATTGTGTCGGCTTTGGTTTATTATCTTTATCTTCTTTTTTATGATGATTTACACTTGGCTCATGTTCTCTTTGAATGTCATCATCATCAACTTCCAATTCATCTTTTAAATTTTCTTTCGATTTTTGACGTTTCAAAAAATATTGTCCAATTTCCTCAAGAGTTGCATTGTAATTCGGGTTTTTAACTTCAGGGGTTTCCCCTTTTTTATACTGCTTGACAAATTCTGCAATCTCTATAGATATTCCGACTTCATTTTCTTGCGAACTGGAGTTATCATCAACTTCCTCTTGTAATTCCTTCTTCTCTCCCTCTACAGATTCAGAGATGGCAACAATAACTGCAAACAATACATTTGCTAATTGATTCAATAAATACGAATTCATATGATGCGCATCCAAAGCATCAAAGATTTCTTCTATTGAATCATCCAAAAAAGTTAACAGGGGCGGTCCAACTACACGGATCATGGCAGTGAGAACTTGAGGAGTCCGAGGATTAACGATAATTTGTGAGAGTTTTCGAGAAACAACATTGACAAGGTAATCTACATTTTCCAATACTAGTGCTCTTTTTGATGAATACCCACACCATACAGAAACGTGAGTCAAAGTGATATCGGCTGTTTCATGTACTAGTCTATTATTTTCTCCAAGTTTTTCTAATATAGGGTAAAGAGCATCTATTAATTCTACTCTAAACTCCCTTCCCAAAATATGTGATATCGCGGCTATGCCCTCCAAAATGAAACAATCGATTAAAATAATACGATTTTGAGATTCCACATTCATGTTGGATGTGGAAAGAATTTTTCTCTCAACAAAATTGCTTTTATTGGATACTGCTTTCGTGGTCGAATCAAAATTATTGATAATGTTGAGTGTTACATCTGACTCTATATATTCCTTTAAAATTGATCTAGCTATTCTTTTCACATCTCGTAATGCATTAACTGGTTTCAAATTTATATAATATTCAAAATTTAAATCTGTCCTCATGTTAATTCCAGCTGCTCCAAGTAAGATTTCTTTAAGAATAAATATACATTGTGCATATAATCTTGTGGATTCTTGGTCTCTGAAATATGCAAGGAAATGATCTATTAAAAATGATATGTTACTAAAATATCCGAGCAATCGAAAAACTGTTGATAAACATGTCTTGACACGTTGTTCTCTAATATGTTTATATTGTGGTTGAGGAAAATGTGGCAAAGTGCGTTCAGAATCTTGAAAAGCAGCATCTGTAGTGATAGCACTTTCATTTTCAATCGTGTCATACTGCCCAGTTAACAATCGATTTTCCACGACTCGAACGTCACCTGTATCAAATTCTAACGCGTTAAGTAACCCATCTGATACCCTTTGCAATGAAATATTCAATACTGTTTGTATGTCTGACCCCAAAAGAGAAATAAACCCTGCTATTAACGATAAAGCATTATATTTTGCATTTTCATCCAACCCGATTAAATATCTTGGTAACGATATAAGCCAATTATTAAAATTTTCTTTTAATATTGGTGTAAAATTTTCCCTAAAATCGGAGTGTGCACGTAATAAATCCAAATTTTGTCGACATGGATTCGATACTTGAACATAATTATCATTTAAATAAAATACAAGAGTTTCGATTAATATAGGAATACAATTATCTAAGCATTTTGCACTACTAGAAAGAAGCTTATATGAAAAATTCACAAACGCTAATCTAAGCTGCCATGCGGAATGATTACGTATTGTGAAAATTTGACACATCAACAGTTTAATTTGTGATTTCGTCGCTCTAAGCCATGACTTTGTTCTTTCTACATAAATGGATGCAAGCGCTGATTGTTGTGATTGTGATGTCTGAGTTGATGTTGTCTTAGATAACGATGAACTTGTTTGATTAGAAAAAGAATCGGTACTGTGAAATAAATCTTTTAAATCGCTTAATGATCCCGTTATAGTAAACAAGCTCTTATTAACTTCATCATTATCGTTCATGACACTAGTAATAATGACGGATAAAGTTTCAACAATCTTTGCTAATAACATATGATTCTCCTTTTGGTCCCTTATTAAAGTTTTACATAATGTGCTAACCATTCCAGGCAAGAAAGCTGCAATAATTCCAAGATCTTCTATGCTATCAACTAAGGATTGCATAGTCTCAAGGGAAGTTAGTCTTAGTTGTAACAAATTTTCATTAGAAATAATTTCCAACAAAACATAAACACAACGACCAATAAGTGCTCTAACTTGAATACTCATTAATTCTTGTAAAATTAACTCACGACGGATTTCAATTTGGAAATGATCTCTATTATCAACATTTTCAAATGATTCAGTGTGTACTGGCAATAATGCCAACATACACTTAACACATGCAAGTTTAGATTCTTCAGAGATAGTAAACTCTGTTAAATATGATCTATTAACAGTTTTTGAATCAAGAGTTGATCCTCCAATAATATTGACGAATACAAGTAGAAGTTGTTTGAATTGATCGGGAACCATATATTTTTTCCAACTTGCTGTTAATAAAAAATGAAGACAATTCAGAAAACCTTCAATAAATCTATTACTTTGCCGTAGAATTGGATTATTATAGAGTTGAAGCAACGGAAAATATACATATTTGATTAAGTTGTAATCAAATATCCTGGATGGGTCCGGAATTGAGTAAAGAATATTGAGCAAATTGTCGATGGTTTGAAAAGTTTCATGAGATTTCGAAGCTGAAACCGATGTAGATTGGATGAGAGATACGCATAGAGGTTTTAACTGATGCAGCATTTCCCATATAAGTTAAATTGCTGTTTTTTTTTTTTTTTGTTCAACAAAAAAAAATGCTTTCGAAGCTGGATATAAAGTTGAAGAGACTCCAACCTGAAGGAATACTGCTTGACGTTGAGTGTCAAGACTATCATCCACCATTTCGAAGTTAATTTCGAGAGAAAAATCAAAAGTTGATTGATAAGAATTCTGATTTATAAATAAGTGAAGCAGCACGGGGGGTGATAAATAGGCATTTATTGGATTTTTACAATATATAGTTGAATTATATGATTAAGGGATGACATATTTCCATGTTCCTCGCAACATTAAATATACGCAGATATGATTATATTAGTAGATTCTTTGGTAATTGTAAATTTAAATCTTATATACATTCTATTATTTTTTACTATTTTTTACTTTTTTAGATTCTTTGAAAAACTAATATGTTTAATTAAGATATGCCTAATTTGCTTCTTTTTGGCTGAATTGATTTTATTTTAAAAACACCTTCATAATAAATTGTTTGTATACGAATTATCCTATTAGAAAAGTAATTTTAAGCTAAATCATTTCTTCAACTGTTATCTGTATCCAGTAAACATTTTTTATATGTTATTTTTAATAAAAGAATTTGTTTGATCAAATTACTAAAGAAAAATACTAACTAAATTTATATTATATTATATCTTTAATTTATTGTATGATTTCTGGTAGATATTATTACATTATTAGAATTTAAAGTTCTAACTCCTTGACTGATAGGGATTTGGACTAGAGTTAGAACTATTAGTAATTGTTAATATTGTAATATTAGATCATTAAAGTATTCAAATAATAAGATTCCAATTCATTTATATTCTGTTGTATTAATTTTATCTGCTATTTTGACTTTCAATATTAATTATATTTTTTGATATATTTTATTTAATAAATTTTATTCTAAAAGTTTCTAAAGCCTTATTATATATAAAAAAATACCTATTTTTTTTTCAGTTTGATTAATAGAAGCTATATAATGTAATTATTTTCTATCCTAAAAAATTTTTTCAAAAGACTAATAAAATAGCATATAGAACTAGTATAATGAGTTTTAGTTATTAAAGCAAATATTTTACCAAATGTTACTAATGTATTTTTTTATAAATTATAATTTCCAATTATATTCTAATTTAATAAGCTTAAAATATTTTAGTTTATTGATAATAAAGATATAAAATTCTAAATGCTAAATTTGCAATTTCATTATTTTTCTAAATCTCATTAATATTAAGCTTTTTTTTTAATATAGATATATATTATTAAAGTTATTATAGTTTATATCAACTTAAGAATATAAATTGTAAATCTATAATTAACAACTGATTCTAATTTTTCTAAAAATTTAACTTATTTAACTTTTTATTTGAAGTTACTATTATTATAATTAAGACATTAAGATTTATCTGATTCTTTTAATTTTTAACAAATTACATATTAAATTAACATATTCATTAAATATGAAATTTGAAAGATAAAATTATAAATAACTTTAATTAGAATAATTTAGATGATGAACTTGATTACAAATTTTATGTAAAGATTAGAGCTCTGAACAGGTCAATTCAGATCAGATCAATCAAATTACCTGAACTGAGAGGACCAGGTCAGGTCAAATAAAAATCTGACCTGATTTAAATTTTCATTTGACCCAATCTGACTTGACTTGATCTGACCTAATCTAACTTAATTTGATTAAATTATTTAAATTATTTAATAAACAATATATTATATTTGATTCAATTTAAAACTCTAATTATTTTGTAATTTTTCTTTTGCTTTTTTTGTAAAAAAATTGTATGTAAAATAATATAAAAATTTTTAATTTGATGATTAATTACAGTTGTACAATTAATTATAGTTATACTAAAAATCAATTTTTCAATCTTTTTTTTTTCTTTTTTTAATAAAAAACACTTTTATTTTATTTATCATAATCTTTAAAAAAACAACCTTATTTTTTAAATACTTAAACTTGTAAGAAC
>CAJVPP010003922.1:0-10450 GCA_910592005.1 Funneliformis mosseae | reverse complement strand
GTCTTTTTTTGTAAAGGAGTTACACAGTTAGAAGCATCAATATGAGGGTATTTTTCTTCAGCTGGTGATGATTCAGGGGGAAATGCATTATTATGTTTAGCTGCATTCTGAGGGGTAACGACATTAATTTTGAGTGCTTTTTCAATGACACTAAGTCTGTCTTATGAGAAAGCTAAACTGGAGGTTAAGATTTTGAGTTGTTTCGTAATAGCTTCAAGTTGCGTGATGACGAATTTTTGAAAGTCCTGATCGTGCATAGAGCCTTCTTTGACGGTACCGTTGGAGAGATCTTTGGTTGATTTGGGTATCCGGGTTGAATTGTCTGTTTCAATATCCATTTTGTTAGAAATATCATCAGCCCAGGATAATGGTTTGGTCTTTGGTTTATGTTTGTTGTTTAAAGACTGTGGTGAAGGATTAGATGTAGAACCTTTGGTCTGGTCTTCCTTCTTCTTGTTCTTTAAGGCATCTACGAAGGTGACGTTGTCTCTTACTGCGCCTCTTTGTTGCTATTTTTTGGAGCAACATAATTATTGAATTTAGCTAATTGAAACCTTTGATAAAATTGTTGCATATTACGATCTTTAGGATTGTATCTTTATTTTAGACAGTTTGTTGCGTTATGGTAGACAGATGAGCAAATAGCGCAAAGTTTTTTCTTAGAATCCGTTTATTCAACTTTTTTACCATTTAGTGTCAGCTCTGTGAGTTTACTAGCCGTTTTACAGAGTTTTGCAGAGACAAAGTAAAAGTAGGCGTGTTAGAGATAGTTATAATTTGACCTGGCCCTAGAGACGATCCAGGCAGTTGCTTCTGTCATTCGATCAATGTCTAAGAGGTCACGTGACGTGGTATTCCTTGGAAGGCTAGTTAGTTTGATTGAGAACTTGGATTTATTTTAAATGTCTACACGAGGTAAGTTGCTTCTGTGAAATCTGATCATGTCATTAAGAAGAAATATTCCGTTTTCTTTATTGAGTTCAGTGAAATTGGCTTTCTTATCAAAGGTGATATTTGCTCGTTACTACAAGTTACGGGTTTCTATTGTAATGCAGGTAATATTATTGTATTTAGAAAATAACTTCTTAAGGCGCAATTCAGTGGCGTCAAGTGGAATCTCTGTCACAGTGATGGAAAGTTTTAGAGTAAAGGGGGCTTGTTTTTGTAGGATAAGTGGTAAAAATGTGTTGTTATCCATTTGTGAAATCTGTACTTTGCAGAAGTTATCTCGTTTGTCCTTATCCAGAAAGGTAAGTTTGAGGATAGTTTGTTTATTATCTGCTAGAGATTTGCCATGTGTGATGCCTGAAAAGGAAAGTAATTCCATGCAATGCTAATCGATGATGTCAGCGATTTTTTGTTGGAGAGTTCCGCCTTTGTATTTTTCGAGTAAACAATACGCGAAAATTTTTTTGAAAGGGCGACTGTTGGTAAAAGCGAGAAGGTCTTCCTCAGTAGCGATAAGGTTTTCAGTGGGGTCAGAGCTATCGTTAATATTCATAGTACTGGAGGAAGCTATATTGACGGTTAAGGAAACTTCCTTTTCTTTGCCTTTATTGTTTACCGAAGAAGTTTCGGTAAGAGTGTTGTTAACTTTCATGTCATTTTCAGGAATAGAGTTGTTCGTCAGGACAGATAAAGAGACTGTTAGTTCAACTGTTTATATAGTATTTTGTTTTTTGTTAGGTTGTTGGACATTTTTAGGTGACGCAGAGTGACCGCGGTTGTTATTTTATTTTATGCTATTTTTTGGCATGGTGAAGAAGCAGAAAGAGTTCTTTTATATTAATATTAAATATTTTTTGATATTATTTAATAAATAAATAAGAAAAATTTTCTTTTTTGAATCAGTCAGGTCAGGTTAGGTAAACCTGACCTGACAGGTTAATCAATCAAATTATATATAGCAGATATATTAAAATTTATCGTTTAAAAAATAAAAATTTTTTTTTTTTTAAGCGTGGTAGTTTTACATGATCTTTATTAAATTCAAAGTATAAATAATAAGGTTAAAATATACAAATTTAAGAAAATACAAAAATCTCCATTTAAACTAAACTAAATTAAGACTGACCCTGCATTTTTCCAGAATCTATTCCTAACCTAAGCTAAAAATATCATGTTTCAGTAATAAACTAAATGAGAAAGGGTTTAGCCATTACAGCATCAAAAATCCAATCAGTGGGATCCATATCAGACTATTTTATTAACAGATTCATTAATGTATTTGAAAAGAATGGAGCTTATGACGTGATATTCTATTGCAGTGGTATTTTTTTTCTTTGTTTTTAAGTTGATTTTGTATGATTTTTCGAATGCAACTTGTTGAAAGTATTGTTTAATCCATATTGCCTATGTTTGTTCGAAGAGGTGATGTATAAAGGCTAAAAGCGTCACGTAAATAAAGTCCTTCGATCCTATAATATTATAAATAAATGTGTACAGTATTTAGGGAATCATTCCTTTTATGAGAGCAGGTAGGTAAGGAAAGCATTCAGTAGACATATGCCATATGTGTAAGTTGAAGATATTCATAATTGAGCTATTATTTTGGATTAAGTTTTGTAAGTCTTGTTATGAGTTTCGTATAATATTTTTCATTTGGGTTTAGATAATCAGACATTCTCAAACATAGGAGAAGGTTTCGTTGACGTATTCATATTTGATATAAAGCCATAATAAATTGAAAATGCTAGGGTATTTATCTTTTAAAATTTTTATGATAGGAAGCATTTCTAAGAGTCTTCGGACTTTTTTCTTTTGAACTGCTGAAGTTTCGTATGACATGTGTACTGCAGCAATATTGTTATTGATGTAAAAACATATGGCAGTCCAATTAATATTCAAATGCTGATACTTGCTAATCACGTGAAGATGCCTTATCTTATCATATATTATGGATTGTGTAATGTTTTTCATGAAGAGTCAGATAGGTATTAAGATCTCTAAATCATCATATTTGTAGTAGTAATGATTGCTATAAGAGAGATCAAATCTAAGCGTTACTGTCCTGTAGGAGTTCTTTGCAAGATGATCAACTTTGTCATTTAATATGTCTTTTGAATGTGCTTTGACTTTACAGAGACATATGTCGAAATGCTATGATTTGATAACCTCAAAGAGGTTCAGCTATATCGAAAATTATTAATCTTAAACAATAGTCTGGTAGACGGAGAAAAACACAAAATTCTTTTGAAATTGTGGAATTGTCTGATCATAACTTGTGAATCTGTTATGATAGAAATATAACTATTCTGTGAGACGATGAGGATGGCAGTAAAAATTTCTGTAAGCTCTGCTATTGATGATAAAGGAAAGGTAGTAACTAATGCAGATGAAAAGGAGACCATAGATGAACTTAGATTCATTTGCAGCCAAGCCATATTTATTCTTATAGAAGGAGTACCTAAGCCTGTAAGGGAACCGTTTATATAGAATTTTAAATGTGTAGTAGCTGAAAATTGTTATAAAAGAGTTAGTAGGTCATGACTATGTGGTAACATAATAAATTTTGATATTAATGAAGGAGGTGCAGGATGACGAAATTTAATCAAGAATAAATGGAAGGGACTATTATAAGAATAATTAAAAATATAGAGTGCAATATCCTTTATGAGTATGGAAGACCAGGCGTTGACGTGTTACTTCTAAGTATCATTGAGTACTAAATTCACATAGAGGCTGAGGAGCGTAATCACTATACAATTCTATTTCTTAAGTACAGAAAGTTACTCTTGAATAATGTAGATCTATTAAGTGAACATCCATTACATTGGTGCAGAATTGTTTTAATAACGTAGGTATACGTATAATGAATGACATCAGCAAAACTGCTTGCTATTTTCAGAATATGACCTATTATCATCATATTGGCTTTGTAGTCCTAATATGTAATAAATAAACAAACTATTATTTCATTTTGCAGAGGTAGCAATGGGAATCCATAAGTAGTATTTTGTCTGTATGTTACAGGTTTAGATAAAGAGTTGAACTTATCAATATTAAGTGTGCTCTTAGACTTGAAGTACCATTTTGGAGGCGATCCTTTTCTGAAAATTGATGATAAATATCTCAGACCTTGGGTAATATATAATGACTTTCCATTTCAGCTTATTAATTATTTCACAAATATTAGGGAATATTTGGACAAGAATGGGGCTGATTTTCTGTAGTTTTGTAGGATAATTGATTGAATAGTAGTGAATCCACCTTATATTTTATAAGTAAATTGATTCAGTAAAGATAAGTTAATGTTCAAATGTTTGAGATCACACAAGAATGCTAGGATCCAATTGTTAAAATATTTTGCATTTTTGTAAGACCATTCAACTAGCGGTGATATTGGTAATCATTCCTTAACTTGCAGTTATAACAACCGTATATTAGTGAATAGACCCAGTAGACCAGTATCATTAAGAGACATCAGTAAGTTATCACTAAGAGCTTGCATGTGTCGGTGATAAAGGTGTGTTACTCTGTAAAAAAATTTTAAGTGTAGAAGACAAGAAGATGTATCTCGTGAGAAACGAAGTTTTTCTTAAGCAAAGTTCTGAAGGGTCATATAATGCAATCTGCAAGTATTTCTGATAAATGAGTCAATTGAGTGTGGTATTTAATGTGAGATATAACAATAACATTAAATGTGTAAATGAGTTGTTTGTTCGTCAATTTTTTGTTAAATAAAGTAGCCACTGTAAACTTAACGTCTTGAACAGCTTGTTTTACGATAAATGTCTTATTACATTTAAGTGAAATTCAGACCTCTAGGTATCTAATAGAGCTTTAAAAACTCGTGGTAATAATCATATATGTAGAGCCATTAACGTATATTTGGATATTCTGAGTTGTATTTATATTAGTTAAAGATCTGATTTTGACCAATTCACTTGTATGCTATTTAAGTCATAAAAACTATTAGTGATATCTATAATTTCATTAAACTGTTATTTAGATTTAGTAATTCACAGTGTATCGTTTATATATGTTAGTATTAGCATTTTGTAAGATCATTTATTGAAGGAGTTTAAGCGTACGTTAGGTTTCTATTTTACTGATATAGTATAGCCAAGGTCAGAATTTTGCACTTTGCATAATAGGAGATCATAATAGATACACCACAGGAGAGGTGAAATAATTTTACCTTGATCAATACCTAAGAAAATCTTATATGTGTCTGTAAGTCTGAAAGAGGTAAAAACTTGGTTTTTCCTATATACGAACATGTTTAGGATAAAGAAGATAAATTCTTTAGAAAGCTTTAAACATTTGAGTACTCTGACTATCATAAAGATATTGACGTGATCATAAGCTTTTGACATATCTTGTAGAAGGACTCACAATTCTTTTTTGTTAGAGAGAGCGTCATTTTTAATATTATCTAAGATATGCAAGGATTCAAAGATAAAGCGAAAAGAGAGTTCTATAAAGTTATGTCTTTTGAGGATATTATATTAGACGAAGACTGTTAAAAGTTACATATTAATAAGTTTTATAAGAGCTTTTTTTGGGCATTCTAATAAAGTAATCAGTCTTATATTATTTAGGTCAAATTTTCAAGGTTTAGGTTTTGGAATTGAATAAACATATGCTAAATTCCATTAATATGGGAGTGTTGAAATCGACACACAATCACATATTATATATCAAAAAATCTTTTTAGCTAATGGACCTAGATGTTTAAGCATCTCATTCGAGATTTTAGATGGCTCAGATGCTCTTTTATCAGCAAGAGAATTAATGATAGAATACCATTCTTTCGCTGAGGGTGATGACATCAAATTATTATATATACCAGAATCAATATCTTCAAGTGAGCTGTATGAAGAGAGCCATTTATCAGGGATGTTTTTCAATTCATGTATAGTACCTGCTGTTCTTTGGAAATGATCATTAACTGATTGTTTAACTAAGTGTTCATCTTGAGGAGATCTTAGGTATTCCGTAATAAACATCTGTCTAATACAATTGTTTTTCTCATACAATTTAATGCTGAGTCAAGCATATTCTTAGGGTTGTTAGCATATGCTTCTAACTGCTGATCCAAATGTCTCTGTATAGAGGTAAGTTTGTGTTCATTTTCGTGAATTTTGGCCTTGTATAAGAGAACTTTAAGTAAGAGAACTGTGTCTAACAGGAGGAGGTCGACAAAATTAAATGGAAAATCTGAGTATAGGTATGCAGTAATAAATACAAGTAAGTTAGCAATATTGCGAAAATTGTCATACATTTGTATCTAATTAACAGAAAATAAATCGCCTTATTTGACTTTAAGAACTTTTTAAACTTGTGTAAGGTTTTTTGATGTGAGTATAATCTTCTGAGGTCAGGTAGCCTCAGATATTTAAATTATCCTGATGATTTTCTGAGTGGTATACATTTTTTGGCTGCTTTAATCAAAAGATCTTGAAAGTGGTCCCAGTGTTTGTTTAGTAAGGAATGCGTCCAATATGTCTTTTGGTTGATTGTTTTAATTTGGCTACTATTTAGTAATACATCAAGTTTGTTTTTGAATTTGCTTCATAGGTCCTCGTTCATTTTATCGAAATTAAAGTTGATTTTTTTTGGTATTTTACGTTTATTAAGTTTAATATCCAAAAAATTCATAATTGTAACAACAACTATATGATGATCTGATATATTCATGTCAGGCGCAATTATATAACAATCTAATATGTTAAGGAAAATGTCAATGAAAGTCCAAATGTAATCTATCCTGAAAGAGATTTGACTCAAAAAGTAAGTGGGAAAATTAATTCTATTTTGATTGTATTTGATTATAAAAACTTCAAATAGTGACAGTCTATAAAAATCTTTGAAGAGTTTAAGGCTGTTAGTAGGATTATATATTCAATCTATGTCAGTATTAAAATCTCCCAAAATGATCAAGTAAAAATCGTTGATAGTAACTTCATTAATCCATTTATTAAGAATCAGTTAGATTTCTTTTCTTATTTTAAGGTCAGCTGGTAGTATGTAGCAATTTATGATATGAAGTTTTTGTTTATTTGCAAATTGTAAATCAACATGAATGACTCAGTCAAGCTTAGTGTTATATTTGTAAATGTGATGAGCAATCTTTTTATTGAGTATTATTCCTACACTAAATGCGATGCGTTGTTTAGGAGTTAAACTAAAAAATAATATGAAGGAGGGATGTGATAGGTTAAAATTTTTTTCATGTTGAGATTTAAAGTTAGTTTGAAGGTTAAAAATATCAAAGTTATATGAAAAATATAATGATAAGAGATAATGTTATTTAGCGACATTAGTAAAAGATCAGATATTGTGAGTTGCAAAGGAAAGTTTAAGTACGTTAATAGGAGTCATGTTAGAATTATCATTAGGTGAGGGAAATGTATTGTTATTATCTGTAAGGATAGTAATTATAAGAATATTTTTAAAATTGGGGAAGGTCCTTCAGAGTCTTTTCTGCTTCTATATCATAATTAGTATTAAGGATGTACGTTGTTGGCGTTTTGTCAATTTGAAGTAAGTCATTATGAATGAGAACTGTACAGAATGTGTTACAAGTGTTGACTAAAGTGTTGATAGTTTCAGTGAAGTTCTTGAGGTGTAAGTTTTGAGTGTCTGTAATTTCTGTGAGAGCTGTAATAGTTTGTTTTTATTTACTAATGATTGATGTAGAAGTATCAATAACTGGGTCATTTTCATATTGTTCTACATCATAATCAGCCATTATTTCTTCATCAGAAAAGCTAACCTTAATATTGAATGTTTGTTCGATTATCTTCATTCTTTTCATAGTAGAGTTCATGGTAAGCGTGAGATCATCAAGTTTCTGGATGAGTTGTAGAAAACTAACTTTGATGAAGTCTTTAAAATCATTATCAATGTTTTACTTATACATAAAGCCTCCTGCTTTCATTCCTGTAGAGATATCACATGATCTATATTGTTGCTAATAGGGATAGAGTTTCGAATGAGTTAAGTCAAGTCGAGTTTAAAGATCAACTTGACTCAACTCTCTTTTTTTGAGTTGAGTCGAGTCAAATTTATTTTATAAAATCTTTCAATTTGATTTAATTCGAGTTATATAAATTTTAAACTTGACTCAATTTGACTCAACTCGATTTTAACTCAATTCGACTTTAAAAAAAAATAATAAAAAAAAATGAAAAGATTGGAGGGGGGAAAAAAAAGAGCGAACGATTCGTTATCATTCAAGTCGAATGATTCAGGTCATCGTTCAAGTCGAACGATTTAGGTCATCATTCAAGTTGAATGATTCGTCATCATTCTTCTTGAATGATAAAAAAAATCATTCAAGTCAAACAATTTGTTATCATTCTTCTTGAATGATAAAAAAATATCATTCAAGTTGAACGATTCATCATCGTTCTTCTTGAACAATAAAAAAATATCATTCAAGTCAACTCAAGTCAACTCTAATCAAGTCAAGTTTAAATTGAGTCGAGTTAAATATTTAACTTGACTTAAATTTGACTTGACTCACAAATCATTGAGTAAAAAAATATAAACTCAACTCGATTTAAACTCGACTCAGCTTATCTGACTCGTGAATTAACTCAACTCGTTTAGAACTCTAAATGGGGATAATTGTATTGTTGCTTCATATTCAGAAGGATATTATCACTTCAATCTGATGATAGGATAGGGTTATTTTAGGAGACTATTATTGTTATTCTTTAGCATAAAATATGGATTCGCAGATTTACTATTTGGTTTGATTAGTTTTTGAGAACTATCTGTAACAATGTAAGTGAAAGTGATATTAGGGTTAATAGTTTCTTTACGAGAACGAACTGGAGCTCTATAGTTGTTGTATTG
The DNA here is from genome assembly GCA_910592005.1 of Funneliformis mosseae. Classification (NCBI taxonomy): domain Eukaryota; kingdom Fungi; phylum Glomeromycota; class Glomeromycetes; order Glomerales; family Glomeraceae; genus Funneliformis; species Funneliformis mosseae. The sequence goes on along the minus strand of CAJVPP010003922.1, from coordinate 1,642 downwards.
TGCTAGTTGGAATCATTAATATAAATGTTGGGTGTTTTTATCTTGAGAAGTGTGATGTTTTTTCAGACAATCTTTGATTTTGTAATGCGATAAGAAGCAGATAACACATAATTTGACTTTGGTTTCAGTCCATTCAACATATTTGCCATTGATTGTGAGATTGTTATTACTGATTGCGGCTTCGTAATTATCAGCTGAGGGAAAATAAAAAACGTATGTAATAGATTATGATAGTTTGATCTAGCCTTAGAAATAATTCAAGCTGTAGCATTAACCATCAATTCCAAATTAGATAAATCTTTACCCATGATATAATAAGAGAGATATATTAGTTTAGCTGAGAATTTAGATCGTTCTAAAATTTTGTCACGCTGGAGGTCACACATGTAGAACTGAACTATATCATTAAGAAGGAAGATTTATGATCTTTCTTAAGTTTGACAAAATTTGCATCTACATCGTATGTGATCGTGGCTTGTTGCCAAAGATTTTTTGTTTTCATGTTAAATCTGATAATCTTGCCAAATCAGGAGAAGATTTTTTTACACGCAATTCTATAGCATCTAATAGTATTTCAGTAATTTTAATTGATTGTTATAGAATAAATGGATATTTTAGCACTATTTCGAGAGGTAAAAACATGCAATTTTTTAAATTAGGCAAAATGACTTTACAAAACATGTCTCTTTCGTTCTTGTTAGAAAATGTCACTTTTAAGATTTTTTTTAATTGGTTTTCTAGGTGTTTGGTAAGCATAACATCCGAAAATGAGTCAAACTGATCGAAAATAAGGTCAGTGACATCAGAGATTTTTGCTTGAGAGGATTTTTCAGGGTAATCATCTGCCAGAAAAAATGCAAAAAAATTCATTTTTTAATGGAAATCTCTTGAGGGCTTTTCTTATTATTCAAAAAATTTTCTGAGGCATCATTAGTGTCATCGACATTCGTAAGTGCTTGTTTAGGAGTGACAATTAGAGTTGTTTTATCTGTTAAAACTTCTTTGCCCTTTTCTTTATCGAGTGAAAGAGGGTTGACGTTCATAATAAATAGAGTTTCTTTGTTATTGTTGTTGATATAGACACTACTTTCAGGTTCAGTAATTTGTAAAGTGTTCTGTCTTTTACTTGGTTATTACTCTAGAGTACCAGGACGAGAGTGAGGTTGTTGTTTTTGTTGATTTTTATTGTTCTTTTTCTTTGGTCTACCCATGTTGCGGAAAGAGTTTTTTTATTTAAAAAATAAAAAATAAAAAAAATAAAAAAAGCTATTTTTAGACAATTAAATATAACGTAAATAGTTCACATGATTGGAACATTTACAAGAACGCATAAATAACCAAAAAGCATAAAGCAAAAATTGCAACAAACAGGTGAGAAAGTATTTTTTTGCACACATTTTATGAAATTCAAAGTGAACTTTACTTTTAATAAAAAATTTTAAATTTATCATTAATTATTATAATTAAAAAGCATATTTGAAAAAGAATAAAATTCTACATAAAAAACTATAATTTTAATATTTAATTATTTTATAAATTAACTGTTTTATGTAATTTTAATATATAATAAAAATCAATAAAAAAAATTTTTTTAAATTTATTTAAAGAAAATTAATTATATTAAAACAAAATAATAACTTTT
>CAJVPP010003921.1:0-10452 GCA_910592005.1 Funneliformis mosseae | reverse complement strand
TACTCTTAAATCTGTTAAAATTGCTGAAAATTTAGCTGGTCTAAATTTATCAATTATTTCTTTTATTGTATTTACTAAAAATTCGCCAGTATAGCTTAAACTTGATAAATTCTTTAAGCATCACAAATATTCCTTATAGTTGGATATATAAATTAAAAATTCTAAATAGACTTATTTGCTAATTTCATCTATTTGTCACATACTTATATATTAATTAATTAAAATTAAATTAAAATTACTAAATATTAATAAAATAATATTAAAATAAATAATATATGTAATGTTAGATTTGCTATATTTTTTAATTTCTTAATAACTTATATATTTACAACTGCAATTTCTTGTGATAAAAGTTTACCAGATAATAATTCTTTTAATGGAGACATATATCCAGGATATAGAGTCTTTAAAATTTAATAAAGAAAAAGTTTTCAATTATATGTCATATAATATCACATACTACAAATGCTTTTACATAAATACAATTAATTTTATGAATTCTATCTTCAGAATTTGATTACTTTTATGAAATTCTGTTATTTTTTTCTAAGTTAAACTATCATTAAGTTTTTAGTTTGAAAGATTAGTTATATTTCCTTCTGCTTTTGCAGTAAGATGATTTAAGAAGAATTGTCTTGTATCAGTCAATACTTTAAAATAATCATTAGCAAAATATGCTTTTAAATCTTGTAATAAACTCTTTTTTTAAAAGTAATTACAGTATATACAAGTTACATCATAGTGATTTTTCGATATTTTTTTGTCTTGTATAGCATATTCTTCCTATACTAAAGTCTTAGAACAACCACTAGCAGTTTTTCTTTTTTTTTATTAGAATTATAATTATATAGGAAAAGGGTTAAAAAAATAAATTTTTGTATAGACATATTTAATAAAAATAGAAGAAATAATAATTGATTTTTTTTAAAGTCAATCACAAAAAAAAGAAAATATGAAAATCTTTATTTATAATTAAACGTGATAATGTATTATAAAAAATCTTTATATCTTGAATATAAAAAAAGATCAAAAGTTTAGAAAGTTGATGAATATCACTAAATTTAATCACCAATTAAAAGAATATACATGACATTTTTAGTTTTGTCATATTTCAGATATTTTATCAGATTTTGAAAATTATGTCAGATTTTAAAAGTTTTGGAATAGCTGAAACTAAAATCTAAAATAGGCAAAATATTTTACCAATCACAAAAAAGTTTCACCTGAAACATTATATAACTTCATTTTCATTAGTCAATTGTTTTGCTAATAATATACTACCTTAAAATAAAAATACTAATAGTCTTAATTTTAAATTTAAATGTATTTTAAAAGATGTTAATAATATATTTATTAATCTGATTTTAATTATAAATAAGGTAATTTTTTAGAAAATATAATGTTTGATACCTGTAATATTTATAAATATCTCTTATCTATTAATCAAAATATCCTTACAATCTAAAAGATAATATAAATCATTTTAAATTTTAAAGTAATTTAAAAATTAATCAGTTTAACTATATTATTTAATAAATTTATAAACTAAATTTATAATATTAATTAATATTTTATATATATACAATTTTTTTTTTTTAATACATATTATTAATTTATTATATAGATTTTTTAATTACAAATTAGGATTTATTTAATGATATGAAATTATAAGTTTCTAGTATTATTTTATTATTATAATAATAAAATTTATATTAATCTATAATATCATTAAGCAATTTGTAATATCAAAATAAATACTTTAATATTATAAAATATCTTAATTGTAAATCCAACCAATAGAAAATTTAATGTTTATTAAAAATATTTAATATATATAAAATTCACTAATTTTATAAATTGACCAGTTAAAATCTATCATATAAACAAAATAAGTCCTTTCCTGAAATTTATACTGAATTTTCCGAAATTTTGATTTTTTTTAATAATCAAAATTTCAAATGTTTTACAAACAACGATCATCATCCAATCAAACTCGTCGAAAATTATGACCCCGGTACAAGAGAACGCCCCTGCATGTATATTTTTATAGGGCGTAAAAATTGCCATAGTTTCCCTGCATTTGTCATTCAAAAAGTATTCGCTAATTGCTTTTTAAAGTTTTTTTTGCAAAATTATATTGTTTCAAATAAATGAAGCAAGTGTTGTCTGTCAGTATCGATAATTTATGATGAATATAAAACTTCGAATTCGCATGATGACAGAGATTTCCAATTCCAATTAAAGTCGAGATTAGGGGTTTAACTTATTTGTATATAATGATGACACTACAGCAAATTAATGTCTGTTGAAGGTCGCCTAAGATTTGCTCGGGAATACGATAACCTTTAAACGAATTAATTCGGTCACGCAAATTTTGATTGTCAAAAAAAAAAATTTCTTTTTGATTACTACAAAGAACAGGCAAACATAAATAAAATAAAAACGCAGCACCTAATACAGTTTGCATCAAAAAATTTGTATTTGACAAAAATTTTAATGTAGTAAAAATTTTTTCTCCTACCCTTTCTGTTACAAATCTCCTATAATCTAAACTATTTCTGACGTAAATCCAACTAAAACATCATTAACTCCGAAATTTCCAAAAATGGAAATCTATTAAGAGGTTAGAACAATTTTAAAAATAAATATAATGTCATTAGAACATCCATCTTTGCATTATTTGTCACTCAACATTATCACATCCCTTGTTCCTTTAACGTCTTTATTAAGATTTACAAGCTTGTTCCACTTACCAAAGCCAATTATAGCCAAAAATATGGAATCACCACATACAGCTTTTATATTCTAATTCTTCTCATGACATTTCTCTTTTAAATATAACCTTGGTTATATCTTAATGAATAAATATAGAATATAATGTAATGAAATAAGATTTTATCCCATTGTCCAAGTTTCAAAACAATCCGAAAAAACATTTAAGGTAATTCATTGTTTACTAAATTCAGTAAAATGTTATTTTATTAATCAAAAGGAGAATGCGATGCGATCGTTTTTCTGCGCATCAAATTTAAATTTTTGCCGCGTTAGTTCATTTCCTAAAAAGTATAAACGAAAAATCTGTCCTACCTGTTTTTCCTATTATTCAGCCACGGTAGCTAACTATTCTTTTGCTAAACTTTAAATGGTCGGACTTAATAAATATACATTAATGTTGGTTAGTACATGTATGACACCCATTTTTTAGTGACTATATTTGGTACAATTTGGAACAATCCATATGAAAATTTTCCTATTATTACATTTTATCAATATAAGATCATGAATTTCATTCAGCTCTCTTTTTTTAGAGCTTTGAAAGTTCGTCAAAAAAAAAAAATAAATAAATTAAATTCTTTTTTTCCTTTTTTTTTTTTTCTTTTTATTAAAATTCTAAACATCTTTGATAATAATTAATTTTATACCTTTATTTTCTATTTTAAAATTAACGTCAAAACTTACCATTTCGACAAAAATTTTTTTAATTCTTACCACAAACAAAAACAACAAAATGAGGTCAACAAAATTAATGAACCCTGTATCATTACCAAAATTACCAAATGAATTAATATTAGAAATATTTAATCATATTCCTTCAAAACAATTAACGAAATTCATGATACTTTCTCATTCAATGAATATTGAAATAAGAAAACTCCTAATAAAACGCTATAACGAAATTTTTTGGAATCCTCATCGAAGAATACTGGTAAGCACTTTAAACATTTTTCGACTTACCTTTTTTCAAAGGTTAAAAACATGTGTTAATTTTATTTATGCCCTTTGTATGTTATAGGTGATGATTACGCGATACATATTAGATTTCGTTCCAATTTATAATGTATTTGACCTTGGTTTTAAACGATTAGACAACAATTCTCTATTGGCAACATTCCAACTAGATTCTACACAAAAACCCGGTACAATAGGCCCACTTAACAAAAAGTTCTGGGGATTAAAATTAAGAGGGGATGGAATACTTCGTGATAACCTATTAAACGAACCGATATTTTATACTTCATGGGATATTCCACACGAAAAAAAAGAAGCGAGAATATATGTTTACGATAGTGAAACTGATCCCTCTCATCCTTTTATCAAAACTTTCTTTGTTACTTGTGGAATGGTAGAAATTCCTTGCGATGTTCGTGAAGAAACTAATGGTTATTGGTTTTGGAATATATTTAATAATATTAGAGGTAAAAACGCTAGTATCGTGCCTAAAATTGGATTTCTGGGTAAAAATGAGAAAAAAAGTAATTCGAACGATGTTTTTGGTATGCTAAAAAGTGTTTGTATACAAGCTCCTATGTTGTTAGCTGCTATTGAAGAACAGAAAAAAGATAGATATGTTAATGGTATAAAATATTTAGTTATGGATGGTGGTCAGCAATTCTTAAAGCGTAAGAGAGGTTGTGTCATTTCTTAGTTTAAAAAGAAGAAAAAAAAAAAAAAAAGACAATTTTATAATATTTTTGTAATTTATTACAAATTGTAATATATTTTATTTATTTATCTTTTCCTTATATATTCTCTTTAATAAATTTATATTACGGTTTGATACCGAAATATAAAGTTTCATTATATGATTTTTGGATTGAAATGAAAATGAATTTTTTTTTTTTTTTTTTTTTTACAATTATTTAATTGATAAATTTTTAAAATGGCGTACTCTGAATATAATTACAAATTGAAATAAAATAATCTCATATCAACTCTATTTTCTAAAGCATGTGATATAGCAAAAAAAAAAATTGGTTTCTATATTATTTTTTGAATCAATTGGAATTTGATCTTAAATTATAGGATTTTTATTATAGTGATTGTTATTTTTTAAATTATATAATCAAAAATAATTAATAATTTTTAACAATTTTATTCTTTATTATTTATAATAAAAATACAATAATTTTTCTGTTTTATATTTTTACATTTTTTTTTTTTTTAATAAATTTTATTATTTTAAATAATAATAGAATTTTTTTAATATTTTTTTAGTTAAACGTTTTAAAATTTATCAATAATTAATTTATAAAATATTTTAATTATTAAAATATTATTTAAATATAAATGTTTAATTTGTAACTTAATAATAGTATATAATAAATAATATTTAATCTAATTAAATTTGATATATTAAATCAGTATATAAAATTTAAACTAAAAGTTATATGTACTAGTTGTTAAATTTATTTAAAATATGAAAATTATCTTAGTTCTTTTATAAAATTACTTTTTTATATATATAATTTATTTCTTTTTAGTAATAAATTGTATATATTTTCATTGTATAATATATGTATACTAAAAAATAATATACACATATGGGAGTGTTTCTAGGAAAATCAGGTTCCGAGAAATTTTTGACTAAAATTAAGAGCTTAATACATTTTAATCTAATAACATCAAAAACTAAAATGCAATAAAAATCTCAATTTCGCTAAAAAATTCCCAGAACCTGATTTTCCTAGCAATCAACCCATATGATCTAAATATCTTATATAATCTGAATACCGCATATAATCTAAATGATGTGATCTAATTATCTCATATAATCTAAAATGATATGGTCTAAATATCACATATAATCTAACATTTTATTATTTCTTATATTACTTTTACATTTTAGCTATATTTTTAAGTCTTTCTTAGTATCCATATTTTTTATACTAATATATTTTTATTACCATAATATAATCTAATTACCATACACATATAATCTAAATACCATATATTTCTTCTTGTTTCTGAGTCATTTACATGCTAAATTCTATAATAGAGTTGTTGACCCTCTGTAGCTGTTTCGATATCTAGTTTTATATTAAGAGTACTGGTCTCCTGCGTCTGATTGGATGCTAGATTCTATATTGAAGTACTTCCCTTTTGTGCCTATTTGGTTGCCTTTCTAAATCCTAAAAATGTGGTAAAAAGTATTATGTCATGTGACGCAGTAGAACTGTGATTAATTTTGGCTGATCTTTTAGGCATATAGTTTGAGAAGTTATCATGGTAGTGATCTGGTAGTATCCTAGAACTATCATAAAACTAGTAAAGAACTGCCAGAATGCTAGAGAAGTTCCTATTAGTTCATCAGCTTAGATGCTGAATTATTATATCTAAAGATCTTGCTGAAATCATGAAATAGTATTAGCCAAAATTAAATAATTGCTAAAAGTGCATCATCTTATAATCTAACTATTATACCAGTACATATATACCAATTTTGCGTCTGTTATTAGAGATGTAATATGTATTATCATAGTCATATCTAGAAAAATGAAGCCTTCTGCTAATATTTATATAATAGAATACGCAGAAGACTTCACTTTCAGTTGTATATTTGCTTACCTTTTATTTATGATTTGCTTGTTAATTTGCTAGTCTAAAGAGCCTATTGTTTGTATCACAAGTTCTGTCACGAGTTTTTTTTCCTGTGATACTAGTGATAAGTTGTATTATTTTTATTATCCTCTAAATTTTCTATCACTGTCTCTGCCAAAGTCAACTTAGCCAGCTTTTTTGATGATACTATTCCCTTTTACAATGCTTTCTAGCATGTAGATCATAAAATCTATATTCAGAATAAGTTTGTTTACCACATTCAATGCAAAGTATATATAAGGGAAAATTATAATATAAATTGAGATAATTTTTTCACATTGTGCTGTCCCTAGTGTTCTTAGGAAAAATTTTCTGAAGTCATTTCTTAGGAATAACTATAATATTAATTTTTGAATTTTTAAGTTTATTGATTGTGTTCTTCTAACTATATCGCTAGTATTCCTAGTATTCTTAGTAAAAAAATAAGTTGTAGAAAAACATTCAAAATCTTTCCTATGCTACTTATGTATGCTATATGAGTAGTATATAGATACTATATAGATGGTATATACATAATATATATATGCTTAAAAAATAAAATATAAAGAAGTCTGAAATTTACTAAGAATACTAGGGACACTAGAGACACCTATCTAGAAGTCTTCTCAGGATTCTAAAAATGTCAGAAAGCTTACTTTCAATATCTCCAGAAGTGTTTCCTGCATTTTTCTAGGAACAACTTTCTAAGGCTAGTACTCTATTGTATCAGACATTTTTATTTTATCAAGATCCTATTTTAATATATCTGGAGTTTGCCCGTTCTGAAGCATCTTATCCAACCTTTTTCACTGATAATATGCCTTTAAATGACACTTCTAGACATGCAAATTACAAATCTATATTTAGAAACCATCAGCCTTATATATTTATCTTGTTTGCATAGAGCTCGCTGACATCTTTTCCAGTGAATACTACATCCTTCTGGTTGCGTACTTCCATTTTCACAAACTATTCCTTCATCAGAGAGATACTGGCAAATGTATCTATCTTCCTTTCCAATATAATCATTAGTGAATATAATGTTTACCATTTTGCTATTATTCTCAATCTTTGATGTCTATAATAATATTTATTTTTATTTTAAACTTTTTTACTAGAGTATTATACTGAAATAGTATACTAGATAGCATATCTAAAAATTTTTACTATGACACAATCTGAGTTTTCAGACTTTTTCAATGCCTTCACCTCATATGGGTTTAATGCCTCTAACATAGAAGAATACTAATATAATATTTGCGATGATAGTGTCAGACTAAGACATTTTCTAGACGTAGACAATGAAGACAAAATAGAAGCCATATTCTTAGAACGTGAAGGGCATTCCTTATATGAATTTATTGATGGTGATGAACTACTCTACCCTATCATAGATTTTGATTTACTAGTAAAAATATTAAATACTATCTCTCTCAAACTTTCGAACAAGTAGGCTAAAAACATACTTTGTAATGCTTTTAAAGAGGTATGTCTAAAAATATTTTCAGATTGTAATAAAAAAAACTATAACTATTGCTGAAAGCAGTGATGTGAAAAAAATATTTCTCTATATTTTAACTTTCAGTATGAGACTTTCAAATATCACTAAGGCTTCAGTTTTCACTGAACTTGTTCGTAAAAAACTTCTAGTAGGATTGCAGAAAAAAGGTATTATCAATAACATAGCAAATATAGGTCCTTCCAAATTTTTCTCTTTGCGAATGCTTGGATCATCTAAATATGATAAAAAACAGAGGAATATGTTTGTGTAAAAAAAGCTATCCATTCAAAAGATAGAACTATCTTTGATTTTATGATTCGTCCACCCAATGATGATTCTAAAGTTATTGATAGTCCTCTCTTGGCTGTTTAGAGCCAGAAATTAAAAGATGCCTGACTGAAGAAAATGAAAATAATGACATAAGTAGCAAAATTACTCAGACTGAATTCAACTTTGTGGAATTATTACTTAAAGAAAATGGCATAGAAGGATATAGTCTTTCATACCCATCTGAAAACTTTTCTGACAAATTTCTATTATTACACATCTCTTCATTACACTGTCCATTATATGATTAGGAGCATACTAGTAATAATACATATATTATACTAAATAAAAAATTATATAGCTTTAAATGTTACTATGCAAATCATTAACAAAATCCTGGAAATTAATAAGGACTCTTTCCCATCAATCACTTTTCGCAAAAAAGTCTAAGAAAATAAAAACGTTCACCACCTAAGTTTTATTATATTTTTGACTCCGTTAGTTAGTCTTATAGTTCTACAACAGTTCAAATACACCTTTATAACTAGGGAAAAGTTTACTTTAAAAGATACTTTTACTCAATATGGTCAGAAAAAACCAAAACAAACAAGCGTCTTTGAAAAATAAGCACCGTTTTAACCCAACAGAACACCAACAAACCCCCAAGACACCAGTTGCTTCAACTTCTGGCTCTGGAGAACAACTTGACCCGTCTGCAGCTTCAGACGCTATACTTATTGAAAATTTTTTCAAGCCTCTAACTTCTACTCCCCCCAACGTCTTGGATAAGAATGAATACCTCCCCATAGAAGATGATCCCAATATGGAAATGGATCAAAACAAAGATTTCACTGTCATTACTCGTTCAATCCCATTTGCCTGCGCAGCTACAATTTTCAAAAGCCTCAAGGAACTCCTCACTGCCACTATTTCAAAGATTGTTAACGCTCACTTTGCTCTCGATGACGCGTTCAGAAGGATTAACGTCCGCTACGTTAACTTTGTCCGATCGATTGTGATCTACTTCAATGATTAACAATCTATGGAATTAGCCCTTAACGTAAAATTTCCCGATTTGGATATCAACCAGCTGGTTCAATATGCAACTTACAAAGAAAATATACAGTTTCCTCAACACACCATTCGTATCACTGATATCCATCTTAACTTAAAAAAGGAACAACTCACCAACATATTTGCTAAATATGGTAAAATAGTTACTGTGCAAATGTTCACCAGAGATCTTTGGCAATAAGCCTACATCACCTATGAAGATCCTAAAAGTGTCAATCTATTCTATACTCAATGGTCACGTTTTATCTACAATGACTGCGTCCGAGTATACCCAGCCTGCCTCACCCCAGAACAGGTTAAACAACGAAACTATTTTAGAATAAGACTTACCAATTTGCCCTTTAACACCTCTGCTAGGGATCTACAAGATATCACCTTAGCTACTAAAGCTAAAGCCCTTTACATCTCTCGTTCAAACAATTATAAACCTCAACCCTTCGCAGTTTTTTACTTCGAAACTGAAGCAGACCTCAACAATGCCGTTAAACAATCCTTTGCGTTCAGTAACAACGAACTTTAATGGTACTCAGCTGACGCAAGATGCTGTCATAAATGTGGATCTTCTAAACACATTGTCATGAAATGCTCCCAAATCATTCCATCAGTAAATGACGATCCTATCGATCAACCTAAAACTTCGATTTACAAGCTTCCCTCTATCCAAAAATTATATAATCGCTTTAAACCTGCAGGGTCTAGATCCTTGATCAAAAGAAATAACGATCGCTAACCTAATCACAACCAATCATTCCCTCCCAAAGAAGTCAACAAACCTGTAACAAACAAAGGCAAAACCAAAGAAATAAGCCCTGCAGGTCACTCAATTTATGACTCAGTTCACAATCCCAATAATATTAGCAACATGACTAATGATAAGCTTGACAGAATCCTCAGCATGCTAGCAGGCATGCAAAAGGCCATGTCTGATCTCGAAATTCGTATTGCTAAGCTCGAAAAAGCTCAATCAATTTTTCATACCCTACCTTTCTCTCTATTGTTAAACACCACGAATAAAGAACATATGGCGCAGCAATCTGCGTCTACCTCTACCCTTAAAAAAGAGTTCGTATCGCTAATTCCTTTTCGGATGATGATACTAATAAGTCACATCAGGAATATTTTTAATGCGAAGTATTGCGTAAAATTTACGATTTGTAAACTTATGCAAATATTACAGCGTAAGGTTACGTAATATTTATGTTTTTAGCGTAATACTTCGCAATATTTACTAATCGTAATATTTGCGAAACTCT
>CAJVPP010003920.1:0-10452 GCA_910592005.1 Funneliformis mosseae | reverse complement strand
ATTGTAAGCAGTAGAGTAGCCTTAGTGCTACGATCTGCTGAGATTAAGCCCTTGTCCTAAAGATTTGTTTTTTTCCTTTACGCGTAAATGGCAGGTTTCAGATGATATTACGTTGGAGCATAAAATAATTTGATCTCATTTAAAAACAAATTTGTTTTTTTAAAAAAATATATATAATTATTTTTAAAAAAATACCGTGATTATTATTAATAATGGATTTACCACTTGATTTCAAAGAATTTGGTAAGTTTAGCGCATACAAAATTTGATTCATTACAAATATTGCTAACATTGCTATTTTGCTAGATTTATTAATGAAAATATTAATAATACCATTGTGTAAATTCATCTATTGCGAAGTGAAAAAAAAAAAAAAAATAATAATTCTAATTCAAATGGATAAATTTATTTAGGGAAAGAACTTAAAAAAGTCCATAGCTCTATTCAAAATTGTTCATTTTCTTTTCGATTTAACAATAATAAATACTGTTCCATTTTATTTAAGGTAAGTTTTAACACGTAACTTTAAGAAATTATCCAATTTTAAAGATTCCCCTTTATAAACAATTCTTTTTATTCTAGTCTTTTAATATTAGCAGTTAATGGTTTGTTTGTATTTAGAGTAATAATGGAACAAATAAATAATAGAAATCTTGAGTCAATAATGATTACAATTGGATCGATGGCAGATATAGGAATTATGAAATTATATCCAGATTTTCTTATCTTTGATTCTAAAGCAATATCTGAAGCTATAAGAATCAATATTATTTTTAAATTTATTCAATTAGTAAGTAAATAATAATCATATGCGAATGCAAATTCAAAATGAGCTTCTAAAACTCATTAATTTTTCTTCTTTACCAGATCCTACTATATATCACGACTACAGAAATGAATATTTTTTTGGTAATTTTAATAATTATAAAATACATAAATTTATTATTTGATGGAATCATGGAAATTTATGCTGCTTAGCGTAACATTTGATACAACATTTATTAGTTTTTATTTGTCATATTAACTTATATCAATTAATTAAATACTATTATTACATATAAATAAAAAAAAAATTTTTTTTTTTTCACGGAGGGAGGAAACCACTTTTTTTTGAGTTTTCATGTTATAGCATATAAAGTTAATTTATCTTTTTTGTCCTTTCTACTGCAATTCTCGAAGTTTGACGCAGTATCACAAAAATCGAAACAAATATTAAGTTTCTTTCGTAGGCATTATTTTTCGTTTTGTGTGATGATTAAGATGAGAAGTTTACGCATCGAAAGCTGCGCCCCATAGATCCGTCCAATCGTTAAATATTTTGTATTCGCCATTATTTTTTTTTTTTATTAATTTGCCTTTAAAAAATTTTTTTTCCAAATTTATTCCTCTAATTGTATATATAAAACAACGCAAGTATATTTTTACAAGATTAAACAGGTCGTTAAAAGATTTTTTTTAACAATATCATGATTGTGGGTAGTCTTGATTTAATATCACATAAATACTAGGGAATACAAATTTAAAAAATTTTAATTATGAACTTAGTAGATTATAAAATTTATTTTAATTTATAAAAAAAAATTTTATTTTTTTTTTTTTTTTATTTACCATTTTATAATGAAAATTTAACAACTTTAAATTTAATTATTTAATAAAACAAATTTATTAAATAAATTTATATTAAAAAAGTTTCTATGCGATATGTTCTAATTAACTTTTTTTATTCACGTCTCCTATAAATTAAATTTAATTTAATTAAAAATAATGAATTAAATAAAATATCATCACATAACTTGACATACCTCGGTGCACAACGAATAATATCATCAACACGTAATATCATTTCTGCAGCTTCTGATGCACTAATTAAAACTTGTTGTTTAAGTTTAAATGATTCTGTGACACCAATTTCACGCATATCTCCAATATTGTTATTGATCATATCTATTAAATATCAAAGTTAGCAATAATATATGAAATGTGTCTTAAATTTACAACGGATAAACATACCTAAACCATATGTTGATTTTCCTTCATAATGAGCAGCACGTAACCTGGAGACTAAATCCGCACTGTCATAACCAGCGTTATCAGCTAAAATAGTAGGAATCTAATTTTTATAAAAAAAAAATTAATCGGAATTTTTTTTTTGCTGTTTTTTTTTTAAAAACAAAAAGATGATAGTACTTGTCTAAGAGCCTTTGCAAAAGATTCAATTGCAATAGCTTTTTTGCCAGCAGTAGTCGCTGCTATTTCATCAACTGCTTTGGACATTAGCATTTCTGAACAACCTCCGCCAAGCACTGTACGTGTTTCCTTTACTGTTTGAGTTAACACACTTAATGCATCATGCAGTGAACGTTCAGCTTCATCTAACAACTGATTTGTAGCACCACGTAATACAATTGTGCAAGCTTCACCAGCGGCTACCCCGGAGAATTTAATTAACTATAGATCATTAAAATGATTAGTTGTGTAATAAATAATGCAAGAGAATTCAAAGTTGTTAAACTAAAAAAACCTTGTCTTCGCCAATTATGATCTCTTCAATAAGGTCGCAATGTCCAAGTTTTACAAGCTCAGGATGGTCAAATGTTGAAGCAATTTCACCACCTACATAAAGAATCATATTGTAAGATAGATCCTTAAGAATATTCCAAGATTGAACTTTGTCAAAATACTTACCGGTAACTAAAGCTAACCGTTCAACACCGTCAAAATCCGCATGTTCAATTGACATGATACCAGAATCAGCAAAAAGTTGTTCGGGCCAGTTATAGATCAGTTGACGATTGACAAAGCAATTTATGCCATGTGCCTTGATCTTTTCAACCTTTTCCTTCATTTTGTCCTTTAATTAAAAATAACTTCCTTTAACATTTGTTATTCAAGATAATGGATAAGTTCATATAAACATACACGTTCGGCTCTTTCCAATTCTGCTAATTTTCCAGTAGCATCAACACGAACACGTGCTCCAAAGATTTTGATTTTATCTGTATCCATTGCTATTATTTTCAGAGTATAAACATTTGAATAAACTCCTTTTAAAAATGTTATATTAAATTATAAAGAATTATACAAACGTGTATTTGCAACCAAAATTTTGACATTTTCGATCCTCTTTGGTTGATTTACACCAATCTTTTTGTCCAAAATAAATCCTACAAAATATAAATTATTAAGCACAAAACTTCATCGTGAAATAAAAATAATAATCATTAATACAAACCTTCATCGAGATAGGAATCAATAAGTCTACTGCCGACTTTTTTAATTATTTGAATGTGCTCAAGATCTGTGCTTCCCTAAGTAATATAAAAACATGAATACAAATATTTTTTAATATACAAAAAAATTTTTAATTTACCTTAAGTCTTAGAACAGCGTCAACAGCAAGATTAGCGAAATAATCTTTATCTTGTGATAAAACTTTAGAACTTAAAGTTGTTCGAGCAATATTTATTAAATCCTTGCGAAAAGCTTCCGGTTTAGATCTAGAAACAATAATTAGCGAAATTGATAAAAAACATTAATACAAGTCATATCTATTTAAAAGTACCCATTATCAACAGCGGAGCTTTCTAAAGCTTTAAACGCTGCAGCACTAGCAGCACGATAACCCTCAATAATAGTCTGGGGATGAATTTTTTGATTCACGAGCTTTTCGGCTTCTCGCAATAATTCCGCTGCAAGTACGCAAACAGATGTTGTCCCATCACCAACTTCATCGTCTTGTACTTTAGATATATCTATAAATTGAATAGTTAAGGAAAATACAATAAAAATATTGTGTATGTTTTATAATTATAGGTTCATAACTAATTCTATAAACATGTACAGATCGGAATAGTTATTCAACATAAATTATCAAGGATACTAACTAAAACCTTAGCAGCAGCGTTATCTAGGGCAATATTCTTAAGGATTGTAGCACCATCATTCGTTACCATTATGTCGCCTTTAGAAATCGATTGCAGGATCTTATCCTATATTATAAAATATAATAAGCAAACACGTATGTGATAACAAAACCAAGACAGGTAGACTTATTCATACCATTCCTTTAGGTCCCAATGTACTCTTTACCAGATCACCAACGGCAATCGCTCCAATAAAAGAAGACTAAATAATTAATAATAATTATAAATTACAATTGGTTTTAATCATAAAATAGATAACTTACCAAGCGCGCGTTCTCAGCACGCTCTTCTGTTGCTTCATCCTGAAAAATTTGTACTGGCGCTAAAGACTACATAATGAATGAATTAAAATTATCAAAATTTCATTTGAAAAAAAATGATAAGAAACAACAATTCAATGCAAACCATGGTCTAAAAGTTGCAAAAAGATTAAAAAGATTTAGATTGAAATTTGATGATTCAGCTTTTGCTATTGATAAGTTGCGGAAAGATCGAACCAATCCGAACTGCAGGAAAAAAATTTCAATCACGTGAAAAAATAGATTTAAAAAAAAATTATTGAATTGGGGTTCATCGTTCGCCGAGCTTTTTTATTTAAATCTTTTTATTTATTTTACAGTATTTTATTTTACATGTTAAACATTAATATATTTTATACTTTCAAATCCACTCAATTTGAATTTTGTGATTCTTTAAAAGTTTGTAGTTTTGAAATAATAATGTGTTTTATTTTTTTTTATTTCTTTTTCTTTTTTTTCAAAGATTCTGAATCCTTAGAATGAAAAGATAATTTAAAGAAAATTTTTTTACTTTATAATATTACTAATGTTTCTTATTCTTTTTTTTTGAGATTTCTTAGATTGTTTTGTTTGTTTTTCTTTAGTAATGTTACTAATATTTCTTTCTCTTTTTTTTTTTAAGAAAAAGATTTTTAGACTTTTAAAACAAAATGGTAATTTGAAAGGATAATTTTTTGCTTTAGAAATATTACTAATTAATATCACTTTTTCTATTATTTAAAGAACTTTCTTGAATTTTTGGTATTATTAATTTTACTTTTTTTTTTTATATAATCAGCTTAATAATTAAAAATCAAAAATCAACTTTTTATATATATAATTTTAAAATTAGCGAAAGAAAATATTTTTATTTTCTTTTAATTTAAACTTTATTATTTTATTGATAATAATAGATAAACATAAACCAAAATAAGTTATTACAATCCTTTTAAGTAAAATAATTGAATAAGGCTTGTCATCAAATCTCCAATTTGAGAAATCAATGCTAGGATGCGAAGAATAAGTTTATTCAATTTCCTAAGTTATAGGAGTATACTTTAAAAAATATATATTGTTTTTTTTAAACATTTATATGGTTTTGGGTCATATATTTCCTTTCACATATTTAATATATGTTAACTTAGGTTTTATTTGGATTAAATTATAATTTTAATATTTTTTATATTATTGAACAGACTTTTTCATATTTATATTTGAAGAAACTTTTAAACTTCTTGATTTTAGATGATGGAATATTATGTTTGTTTCAATTTATCTTTTAAAAAAGGATATTATTGAACAGATTCCTTCCAGATTTTAGATTAAGAGAAACTTTTAAAATTTCTCAAATTTTAGATATTAAAATATTATGTTTGTTTCAATTTATTTATTTTGTTTTAGATTTATAAATTATTTTTTAATTGCAAATATAATGCATAATTTATTTTAAAATCCCATATTTTAAGAATAAAATTAATATAATAAAGGTTTTATAAAAGATAATTATAAAAAATCACAAATTTTACTTAATATAATTCTTAAAAATATATTAATAAAATATAAATAAAAAAAAACAATAACTAAAAAAAAATTAAATAAAAATTTTTAAATTAAATAATATAAAATAAAATTAAAAAAAAAAAATACTAATAATTAAAAAAATAAAAATTTAAAAAAATAAATAATTTATATATATTTTTTATTTTCTATTGCTAATGCTGATTTTCTTATTAAAATTATTGCTTCTATATATTTAATATTATCATTATTTAAAACAAATTTAATTGTATTATATATAATTTGTATTAATCAACACCAAATAGAATTTGATATTAATTAATAATAACATATAAAATATTCTTTATCTATACCAATTTTAAAAATATAACCTACTGTAAAAATCTAAACAATTGTTATCCTAATGTTTAGCAGCTTCATAATTCTTAATACAAAATACTGTATTTATAAATTGATCATTGCTTATACTAATATTTTTTTTAAGTTATCATATAAAATTATTATTTAAGTTACATTTTTATATAATAAAAAATGCAAAACTATCAACCATCTTGATCAAATATATTTGCATATGAGGATCAAGATTTTTTTCTTATACAAATATAATTTAGTAATAAATGGATTTAAAAATTCAGCATATATATTATAATCAACTAATTTATCTGCATTAGCATTGCTTTTTTATTTATAGTTTATTTTATAATACTCTTTTATAGTTTTCTTTATTTTATAACTAAAATGATTTTTAATTATTATTTTAACAGTATAATTAATAGAGATAGTGTTATAACTAATTGCAAATAATGATAAATAAGTATTTATAAGGTTGTAATTAGTTGTGATATTAACAAAATTGAGTTATAATTAGTTGCTTCTAATGATAAATAAGTATCACATAATTGCAACTAGTTACAGTATCATTTTAAGCTATTATAGGATCACATATAATATCATTAACAGTTTTATCCTCATATATGAAAATTATTAATTTATTTATACTAATGATTTTTAAATCTTTTTTTGCTTTTATTTTAAAACAATTAGTAAATTTAACAAAATACTTATTTGCTAAATCAATTTAATATTTAACATTTAAAAATTAAATCATTTTTTTTTAAATCCTTTGAAGAAACTGTAATCTTTTTTTATAATTTTGAAATATATTTTAATAATATTTTTTATTTTGATATAATATTAAAAATCTTGAAAATTCAAGATTAGAATTTTATAAAATATAATAATTATTATAAATAAAAATAATAAAAATAAAATAATATAATAAAAAAAAATCTTTAATTTTTAAATTAAAAAAAATAATCTTTATAAAAAATGAGAAACATATTATTAAATATATTTTACTTTTTAGTTTAAAACAAATTAAAATATGTAATTTCAGTAGTATTCTAAGACATATTAATATATTAATATATTAATATGTTCTAGAATACTACTTATTTAAGACTAATATATCTTAAGACATTATAATTTGGAATGTTATAATCTATTAAATAATATGTCTTAGAATATTATAATCTATTAAATAATATGTCTTAAAACATTATAATCTATTAAATAATATGTACTAAAGGTGAATCTATTTTCCCTCTCTATAACCTATTAGTTAATAAATATGAATAAAGTATTCACCTATTTGGTTGCCTTTCTAGATATCAAAATATGGTAAAATAATATTGTGTTGGATGGTACAGTAAATCAATATAAATCTGCGTCTAAATTTAACTAGCACTATAACAGGCTAAATTTTTGATAAGTCATTAGGGTCAGTTTATAGTATTAGGCATTTTTATTCTATTGAAAGCATCTCCTAATACCTCTAAAGTCTGCCAGTCCTAAAACATCTTGTTCAATTTCTTTCAGTGATAATTTGCTTTTGAATAGCACTTATTTACATATAAATTATAAAATCTATATTTAGAGGCTGTTAGTCTTACACACTTATCTTGTTTGCATAAAGGTTACTGGCATCTTTTTCAGTCCTAAAAATATATAGATAATAATAAAAATTCTAGGATGAATCCTTCTGGAATTATGTCTCCTTTTTTCACCTTTCATTTATATATATCTATTAATAATTCTTTGACATGTGATTTGAGGATCTAGTTCAATACTATAATAGTACTGTAGTAGTATTATAGAACTATTATAAAATTGGTAGATTATTTGGTTACTTTTTTGAATATCCTAAGGCAGAAATTTTACTGAATCATTTTTTAAGGCAGATTTTGTTATAGAAAAAAGTATTCTTTTCTCAATTTAACTTATTCTTGTATTATCTTCCCTAGGTTTCTTAAATATTCTAGTAAAAATAAAGTTCTAGGGATAAAAATCAAAATTTTTTTATGTATGGGATATGTATTATATATGTATATGATATGTATATGATATAAAGTTGATACTATAATTAAAAAGTTGTAAATCATAAGTTATAATTACTAATTACAACTTTTTAAAAATTTAACTAAAAATTGCAACTAATTTAAAGTTGCAACTTTTATGATAGTTGCATATTTTATTATAATTGTAACTTTTATTTATTTTAATTATAACTATTATGATAGTTGCAACTTTTAATATAAATAAAAATATATAATTATATAACATTTTATTTAAATATATAGTATACCAGTGTAAGCATATAATATTATATGACTTATATGATTTATATAAATTATTATTTGTTATTTATTATTTATAAAAAATTTATATCTTATGATTTTATATAGTTTTAAATAATCAAAAGAGTATTATATAATATAATAAAATAAAATAAAAATAAAAATAAAAATAATAAAAAAAAATGATAAAAAAAAAAGCCTAATGAGGGGTCTGAGGGTATTCAGTACTCCTTAGAAAATTTTTTTATTATATATAAAAAAAGATTTTGACTGATGCTTCTATTTTTTTTCTATAGAAATTTACTTTTCATTCTAAGTCTTAAAAATCCTTTGAATTCTAACAAAAAGGTAAGCAGAGGATTATTTTTAAAATAAAAAATAAAAAAAAATATTAACTAATGCTCACTCTATACCTTCTATAAGAATTTATATTTAATTAAGTATAAAGACTTTTACTATCATCAAAGATTTGGTCAAGAGGAATGTTAGATTCTACAAAATGAGATAATTAGTTTTTTTTTTATTAAAACAATATTGATTAAAAAAGCTTACCTTTTGTAAATGACAAAAATCAACAATTTAGATCAAAGGTAAATTCTAATAGAAAATCAGAAAAGGGAAAGTGAAATTAGAAAAAATAAAAAAAAATAATAAATTTAATTAAAAAAACTTATCTTTTGTAGATGATAAAAATCAGCAAATTCAAATCAAAAATAAGTTCTAATAGAAAATTAGAGGAGGAAAATTTAAATTAGAAAAATAAAAAAAATAATAAATTTAATTAAAAAACTTACCTTTTGTAGATAATAGAAATCAGCAATTTAGACTAAAAGTACTGTAAAGCGCTGACTAAACCACTCTGAGTATTTTACAAATCTACCCTTAAATTTGCAAAATACTCAGGTAGTTTGATTAGGAGGTATTTTGTAAGAAGGGGTGGCTTGAAAGGTTATGTAGATCATCAATATATAAAGTTTTTTGGCGTTCCATTTTTTGTATCGCATTTCACTTTTTTTATATTGTGTTTCACTATTATACTATTAAAAATGTTTAGAACAAATAAAAGTACCAAGCGTTCTAGGTTTACTCTTAAAAAAAAGAGAAATTGGTCAGTTTGCGAAAAATTAATAGTTTTGCATTTTTTAAATGGTTTAAATAGTGTTCATGCTATTGCAAGACATTTTGATTTACAACCAAACCAAGTTCGTGACTGGAGGAATAAAAAAGACCAACTTAAAGCCTCTGCATCTCATTTATTAAAATTACACAGTGGTAGGCAAGCATCTTTTTTAGAATTAGAAAATGAATTAGCAAATTGAATTTTGGAATGTAGAGAACAAGGTCTTCCAATTACCAGAAATATGGCGACAAAGAAAGCTAAAGAACTTACACAAACTGATAAATATCAAGAAAAATATCCTAACATTTCTTCCTTTAAATTTTCAAATAAATGGATGGACTGTTTTATGAATCGTTATAATCTTTCAAATCGTTAAAAAACAATAGTATCTCAGCATTTACCAGAAGATTTACTTGAAAAGCAGTAAAGTTTTTTGAGTTTTGTCTTTTATAGAAGAATACAATATGATTATCCACTTTAATTTATTGGAAATATGAATGAGACTCTTGTAGCTTTTGATTTACCTAATTTATATACTTTAGAAAAATGCAGTTCTAATACTATTAATATTAAAACTACTAGACATGAAAGAAGTACATTTACAGTTGTTTTAGGTTGTATAGCAAATAGATCAAAATTACCACCTGTTGTTATTTTTAAATTAAAGAATATACCTCGAGAAACATTTTCTAATGGTATATTTGTAAGAGTAAATGCAAAAGAATGGGTTAATGAAGATGAAATGATTTGGTAGGTAGAAAATATCTGATCTAGAAGAACTGTTGATTTATCTAATCCCAGTTCACTTCTTGTCTTAGATTCTTTTCGTAATCATTTAGTTAGCTCTGTTAAAACAAAAATTACATAAAAAAGCAACTAATATGGTAGTAATTCCTGGTAGATTAATATCAAAATTGCAACCTCTTAATGTATCAATTAATAAAAGTTTTAAATCTAATGTAAGTATAATTAATTAA
>CAJVPP010003919.1:0-10452 GCA_910592005.1 Funneliformis mosseae | reverse complement strand
TTTGGAAAATTTTAATGGGTGTTATTAATTAACTTTAAGAATTATGAGGGGTCGGATACTTATGACCGCTACTGTAGTTGCATTTGAGTGCCATTCATCTGAAGAAATGAAAGTCAAATGCTATAAACCAAAAAAAAATACCAAGCGATCTCAGAGAAAACACGCGATTTTAGACCGCTGAAAATTTGCCATTATACAATCCAGCTAAGTATGATGCAGATCTTATATGCATAAAAAACATTAACCGGATGCTGATCCTGCTTCTGTGCAATTGGGCGAACCCGGACACAATGTTCATCAGTATTTCTTGTAGATCATGTTTCTATTGGTTGGAAGCGTGAAGAGTATTCACGATTATCATACAGGGGACTTTATAACCTACTTTTTTTCTCGGAAAAATTTTGGTGATTTTATTAATATATTATGCCGAATTTCTTACCAAACAATCAGGATAATAAAGCTTATAAGGAGCCGAAAGACCAGAACTACTTTGAAAAATAGCATATATTTAGGGGATAGAAGCATGGATGTAAGGTTTGTAAGGAATGTGATCATCACTCATCTGTATTGCAAAAGGTGAATGTGACCTCAGATAATTTGATCAATAAAGCAATGGCACAAATTTACCAGATTTTATAATTTTTTTGCATGGAGCGGGGTTGTGAAATTGTGTGAAACAATATTTTTTGATCAGGTTTTATTGTAGCTTGATAAATAAATGCGCAGTATGTCAACATATATCACGGGTGCAAGTAATTGCGCAAAATAATTTATTCTCGCAAATTCTCAAAATTATGGATGATCTTTATATATGGATAGCATTAAATTCTTTATTGTTAAATTAAGGGGATGCCGTTGATCAGATTTTCGTGATGCAATCATATTAACGTAATTTTTCCCCAAAGTGTATTCCAAGATCGATCCTGCAAATTGTATAAAAAGGTGATGTCCCGGTTAGTGAATCTTTTTATCTGTCTTGCGCAAATATAAGCAAATTTCTTGTATATGAGGCGGAATGTAATATTGTGAAAACTAAGTATATCGGTAAGTGTGAATTGGAAATACTGTATTATTTTTTTAACTCGGTTGCTAATACTCCCTTAATTATAATATAGATTCGAAATTTCTTAATTTTGGAGTTCTCTTGCGGGAAATAATCTTTAGCATAGTCCGTGCGAGTTGGAGTGATATAGATAGGCGTAGAAATGGGTGTGATAATTTATTTAGGAAATTTTAGTGTAATAAAGAGTGGGGATAAGAATTTCGTAATTAGCTGATGCTGGGACTCGCAATAAATGGCCTAGGATCCGCGTACTCCCTCCCTCTTTGATAGTATCAAACATTTCATTTGCTTCTTTAATATTTTCCATGAAATTATTAATAAATCAGTTTTCGGTTTATCACATGTAACGCAAAAAAATCATGTGACGTTGAAAGTTACGCCATAAAAATTCCTCTGACAAATACGTGCATTCTGTGCAAGTCTTTCTAAAAATAAATTATTAATACGCATATTAGCCATATCCGGTATTCACGAATATTTCAAAAAGAATCCTACGGTTTGGAGCATTGTTGACTTTCTGAACGAGTGCGATACAGAACCGATTGATGCAAAGGTAGACAGATATACAAAAGGTCTCGAGAAAATCGCTAACAATCAACAAGAAGAAAGGGCTGAAAGAGCACAATTGCTTCTCAACTGTTTTAAAAAGGCAAGTGAAAATTTAATTTTTATTGAATCAATGAAAAAGTGGCGTGAACGGAGGCTTTCTAGGTTGCCGGTCATTCAAGGTTTTTAGCCGAGCCACGAAACCAGTACTGGCGCATAGATGACTTTCTAGGTTATCTGATGCAAAAGGTTTCTAGCCGATCCAGTACTGGACTCACTGGGACAACAGTTGGCTTTCTAGGCAGGCTGATGTTCTGGTGAGATTGAAAATGTTAGTCAAGGATTGTTACTAGCTTCAATGGTGTAAGTTAATCTTTTTTATATATCATATGACTTGATTTTTTTTCCTGACAACTGGTATGTTGTTTCAATAGAAAACTACTAAGGAACTTCGGAAGCAAGTCTTTAAGGCTGATCAAATGGATCAAGATTTTGATCGATCAAAGGATTTTGATCGAGACTGGATACGTAATACCATATACAATTTGTATGTAATAACTTCATTACAGTAATTCAAGATTGGATACTAAATTTGCACTCTCATTTCACAGACTGCAAGAATATGAAGCGAACGCTTTAACGACGGACCATTTAGAATTGTGGATACTCGTCCACGTTTGGAGCTTCACCGATAAAGTTTCAATGACATTGGTGAAGTGAAAGTGGTCAGGTAAGGAAAAGAAAATTTCCAATTGGTTCTCATCTTTCCATGGCCTAAATAATTTATACAAATAGGGGAGAGTCATGTAGCTTATTGTCATCGGTAAGAAAAAATCGTGAAAGAGCCGTACTGCCGTAACAGATATGAAAAGAAAGATCCTCGGGAGAAGAGGTGATATGATTATTCGCAAGATTACAGATGAGTTTGGGTGCGCTGAAGCAGGTCGACAGTTCGAGGGGCAGAATGGTACAAAGTTGTTGCGGGAGAGAGGCCTGAAAATGCCTAAGATGATGAAAGATTTGTTTAATCAACTTTGTAAGAGTTTTGAACAAGATGAGCATAAAACCCGTAAACTGGAAACAATTGGATTCCTCCATGCTGGTATGTTTTTTTTTTACCTAACATTCACTAATCCACCTTTTGTTGCTTACTTTGATTGTATTTTCTAGGGCTTATGATGGCACTTCTGCGCTTAGACTCACCAGCTGGATATGTGTGTCGCGTGTTACGATCAAAATCTTTTTATATCGCTACACATGTTAAGGAGTTTGGGAAGACACTTCCTGCAATTGTTTTGACATGGAAAGCTAAAGTAAGTACTTACATTATTTTCAGTTTCTGTCTTTTGCGTCTGACAAACTTTTTCTTGTAGAAGATCGTTGAAAATATGATTTGTTTAGTTGAGCAAACCGATGAAACTGATGAATGCAATGAGGAAGATCAACTACGACGTTTGGAGAATATCTACGATGTGACACCACCACCATCACGAAGACGAAAGAAGGTGGATTTGCCAATATGTTTGGATACTCCATCAAAATCGTCAAAGAGAGTCAAAGAGATCCCGCTTGGTATGGTCTATTATTTTATTCTACTTTGTATGAAAAAGGATATGTCTATATCTTTGTATTTTGCATTAGATCTGCTTGGACCACCACCACCATTCAATCTGCTATCAAGCATAATATCTTGCCCAGATCCTCAGTGTGAGGGAGAAAATAAAGTTACTGCTAAATTTTGTTCGGATTGTGGAAAGCCTATCAATGGAATGTACACAATATCTCCGAAAACACAAGAGAAACATGGGAGGAATTAATCTGATGTTCAAGACAATCGACCATTTTGTGGAGGTGGATTACAGATTAGTAGTAATAATGGTAAAAACATTATATCAAGATTAGAGTGTCACATTGCATCTGTGAGCTCTTATGTCGGTTTTTCTTTATGTATTGTGAATTTGTGATGCTACATGCGGGTGGTTTGGTGCATCAGAAAAATAAAAAAGTTTATATGCTGATTTTTTTATAAGTGATATCGTGTTTATTGTACGAACATCAAATATGTACCAACTATTAACCCATGTATATTTGATCAAAATTTTTTAATGGTCGGCGTTCTTTTTTGGAACGCACGCGTGATTTTTTTTCAGACGTTCCTTTTCAGTCTATTCTAAGGTAAGTTGTATTTTTACTGCTTTCTAGAGTGGACAGATGACCTAATTCAGAATTGGCTGATCTATAACTCATCTCGTGATCTGAGTTGCGAGGACGGACTAGGGAGATCTCATGTGATACAAATTTTATAATTTAGCCGTCTATGGTGATCGGATCTAATTTAACCGAATCATAACATCGGGAAAAAATTATTTCACCCCGAAGTTCTTTGAACAAGGGGGTATAATCGAATCTGATATTTATTATAATATACTTGCTATAAATTGCTATAAGTCTTTAAAATCGCTAAAAAACGCTATAAATCACTAAAACAGCTATAAATTGCTATAAAGTCCCTATATCCGTAAAATGGTTAAAACTAACTATTCTGGTTTAAATCCTATAGTAGTGTAGGCGTCAAACAATCTGCAATATAGGTATAGTGGTGAAACACCAGAAATGTGGTGTTCTTGTATTTGTTATCCATTTAAGTAACTTGAATATAACCCAAAATACTTCTCCAAGAATGGATTTATTCAAATGATTGAAAGATCATATAAAGATGGGGAATTTAAAGCTGGGAAATGCTCATTTCATATTTATTGCACTATATGTGACTCCTTAGTAATTATCCGTGAAAATACCATCAAAAGTGGCAATGATTATCTGAAGAAATATATTATTAAAACTGCTAAAATTCATTCTAATTCTGTATGAAAGAATGTGAAAAAAGAAGGAAGTGTATCATCGCTCAGTTCTGATGAAGTTGATGAGATTTATCTAACATATTCAGTTATGTATAGTAAAGGTTTAGCTCATTATAGTTATGAATATTCACATGAAGGTAGGAAAAAGATTGTAAATCATTTAATTGATAGTGCAAAAGTTATCCAGCGGGCTTGAAGAACTTATAAGTTAAGATCTGAAACTTGGGCAAAACAAGTTTAGAATATGGTGAGAAATGATAATACTTCTGATGAAAAGAAGTATTTAAGTATAACTCCTTGTGCCATAAGAATTCCTGATGACCAATATGTAGACTATTTTAGTTAAAGAATTCTAGCCAGAGATGTACCTGTACATCATCAGAATGAATACAGTTTGTATGATTTGTATTATCATTATACTCTACATGATTGGGCAGAAAAGAAAAAATGCCAGTTATATATTCGACTAACTACTGTAACATATATAATTACTTTTATAAAATCACATCAATTAGGTTATAGATTCATTGATTATAGTGATTGGACTATTATGCTAAAATATCTAACAAATCCTGAATATTATTGTATTATCAAAGACAATTACAACATTTATGTAATCTTTGTTAAAATTTTAGAAAACACGTGATATATATGTAAAAAAGAAGGCAAACCATATTCATGTAATTCGCTAGAAATTATCATGTTTAAATTTTGTTATATTACTACTTTTGATAGAGGTTTAACTATTATAGATTTCTCAGATATTAACAATAATAATGAGTATGTGCAACAAATTTTCTGGACGATAAAAATAATATTAAAATAGTATATTTTATATTCATATATAAATCAATCAATTTATTTTTTTTACTTTGCTTATGCATACAATAATCGTTTGTGAAATGTATTATCTACAGGATAAAAATTGGTCAAAAGCGCTATACATGATCTGCCTATTCTAGGTTAGATCTTTTAATCTATTTTAATAAAGTATTTTTCAAGAAGTTCAGGAAGATTAATGAAGCGATCTTAAGAATTCTTGATTGCAAGGTAATATAACTATCAGTTTGAAAATTTTTATGTAACAGTTATCTAGCAAGCTTATAGGAATTACAAGAAAAAATCCAAATTTTTGGCAAAATGAGTTTGAAAGACAGTGAAGAATGATGGTATTCTTGAAAATAAGAAGTTTTTAGATATTGTTTTTCATGGTAAAACATATCATTTCATTAATGAAAAATTAATAGAATCTAATTATGTGAGTGATTAATTTTATGTAAAAAATAGGTATAATATTTATTCTGCTACTACTTGGGTAGAAGTGAAGAAAAATCAGTTATATAAATGATTATGTATTGTAGCATACCTAGCTACTTTTAGAGTATTATATCAGTAAGGCTACATAGTTGTTAGAGATATAGCTTAGTATAACATATTAAAATGGTTACAGAATCCCAAATTTTATCTTATTGATAAAAAATATAACTTCAAGAATATTATTAGGATTTCAGATTATAAAAAATATAGGGATAAATCAGTAAAAATAGAAAGAATATGTAACTTATTACCGTTAAAATTCCTATACTATATTTATGGAAAGGATGTTACTATAAATTTCTCAGATTTGAATAATAATAGTGAATTAGTGTACTGAATTTTTCAGATCAGACTTTGACTCAGATCCTGAATATTGTATTAATAAAATATATTGTCTAATCATACGAAACACCTCAAGGACAATGCATGTAGGCATATACGACATAAATAAAATGTATTTTTGATTCTCATTAAAGTATATATAATATAATATGTAATAGTTTACAAATCATCTGTGAAACTATACTTGTGTGATAAAATAATTTCACACATAAACTGATTCCAAAATATTTTGAATTTTTTTTCCTATCTATCTGAATAGCATTTATTTATGAGTTTATTTCTTTTAAAGTATTGTGTTACAACAAACTATTCCTACTAAATTCTAATCAAAATATATTTATATAATGTTACTAGGCCTTTATTATTGAGCAGTTGAGCAAGTGAAACAAAAAAAGTATGTATATGCATATTCTCTAACATCTTTGCAATGTTGAGATCTACAATGCACATTCTACATGCCTTTATTCTTAAACACAAAATTTTGGCATAAAGTGTCTTGCATATTTTCCTTTCTCTTCCCCTAACATAAATGTGAGTTAGTGAGAATATAGATGGAGATTTAAAATAGCTGGATAGTATATTAGAGTTGAGTATTTTTACGTTTTATAAATTCTTTTATTTTAGCTATACCTATATACATTAAAATTTATAATTTCTTGTCAAATGCTGAGAAAGAAAATATTACCGCTGGGTCTATTATTTACTAAAAAATTGAAGAAAATTCTTGAATAACTCAAAACGAGCTAAAAAGTATTATTGAACAGGCTGTGGTATTTGTAAAAAATCAATATGAATAAGGCTCCTCATGTCATACTACTCTTCTCAAAATTCTACCAGAAGTAATATATTAAGCTTTGAACTACTAGTAATTAGAATTTATTTGAGTGATGAATAATGCAGACAGTGATACCATTCTGAGGGAGAGAGCATAATAAACTAAATATCTTATTAGCTCATTCACAGGATTTTTTTTCGGCAATATGGAGAGTAGTTAGGTTATAACTATATGCTTAATTCAATATAGTTATTTTAGTATCACATAAAGTCTTTATTTGAGTATTAGAATAGCTAACTATACGAGAATAGAGCTTTATTTTAATCTGACAACGCATACGTTTTTGATATTTTTTTTTAACATCTATACCTAAACTAATTATTTATATGTCTGCGTTAGTTCAAAATTAGCTTTAAAATAATCTGTAGTTTACATAATATCAGTGCAGTTAAAACAAATGGAAAAAGGTCTTTTACTTCAAATAAAATCAAAAAAAATATCAAAATACTGAAGGGTAAACTCAGAAAAAATACGTTACAGCTTTATTAGTATTTGTTTTTAGATGTAAATAAAGTATCTATTTCTGACTTAACTTGAAAAGATTCTCTAGCCAATTAAGTAATTAGCAATAATTCAGATCTGGTACAAAAATTACTAGAACAACTAAGAGAATCTTTTATGGTAAATTTTTTTTTATATATATTTTTTATCTAGCGTTATTTTAATTTATAATTATACTATTTTTAGAAACTAATAGAGGATATGGTTCTTTTATCACTTCTACGAATTATATGAGAAAAATGTGAAGAATTTGTAATTAACTTTGCAGAAAGTAATATAAGTATTTTATCACAAAAACTTTCACATAATAGAGAATAGAAAAAATCAGATGAGAAGCTTACAGACGTCACATCAAGAATTTTAAGTTCTTTAAATGATTTATGGAATAATTCTGCCTTTATCTCTAAGTTTGCAAAATTATAAAATAAAAGTACTTATGTAATTAACATAATAGTTACTGCTATTCAGGCTACATTAAAAGGTCTTTCTTTAGGAAGGTTATCTTATATTAGCAGGTAAATGATAATATAATTAAAAAAAATTGTATTGCAAGTATCAAGTTAAAAACTTCTAGACTAATATTAATATTATTATCTTTTAATACTGAACATTAAAGTTCAGCTAATGCAGATAGAAAAGGTGAAAGACAAGCAGGAAAACAGCCAGATATCATATTTTGATAAAGCATAATAGAAAAAATATAAGCTCATATATGTTAAAAGTTTACGCTTATCTTGTATTTTATAGTAAGAAAAAGATGATAAAATAAAGCTATGACGTGAAACTAATGATGGGATGTATTGGATTCACAAATCATCTGGACCAGATAAAGATGAATTCAGAATTATTGGAATGCAAGTGGCTAGACAAATAATACGTTTAAATATTCTTATTAGAGATATAAAAAATGTACATCATTATTACTATTTTTACGAAGCAAAAATTCCTATACAATAATCAGATCTATCTATCATAACAATTTTGTAAGGATTTTACTAATTTTACAAAATATTTTAATAGTAAATATGTCTTTACTACTTAACGCACCTCTAGTTAGATTTAAGAGAAACAAAAACAGTTTAAATGTAGATTCTGAATAAGTCATGTGTATAAAGTAAATTTGTATTTTACTTTTCCTATATCAATAAAGTACCCTGGTAGCCAATTATTTTTATATATTCATCTTTATTTTTTTCTTAGCAAGGTTTGGGTGACCTGAAATTGCTGAAATCACATAAATTTTCTTGGCAAATTTGCAGAATCGCGCAGTCTTAAAAAATATGTGAATTTTTATTCTTAAATATATAAAATATATATTATGCAAGTATACAATCTGAAATAGATGGTCCTGATGAGACTGATTTGTATTAGCAAGCTTAAGGCCAGAATTGTGAAATTAGAAGATAAGCAATTGCAAAATGAATTAATATAAAACTTGTTATCTGTATTATGAAAAACGTGATCCTATATTAATGCTAGTCAGTAAAAGTAATCAGCGTGATTAGTTAATATTTCTAGCTGATCTGCCAGATGTGATGCAATTTGCATGAATATTTCTAGTAGATTAAAAATAATAATGATTTAGTTTGACAAAGAGGTGCTTTGCATAATTCCTATTTATATAATTTTTATAGACAGAATATTGGTTACTTTTTTTTATGAATTCTACTATTTTCTGACCATGAATCATATGATCACAATCAGCAGCAAAACAAGTATGGAATACATTACCATCAGCATTATTAGAGAATTTATAATAACAGGAATAGTCACTAGTACTAGAGGCATTTCTTAAGATAATGTATTGCTTCTACATCACCCGATTCTAAAGGAATCTTCTCCCTTGAAATTATTTAGGACGAAGTATTTTTCTTTAATACTAATTGGTTATATAATAATCTATTTTGATCTATTAACTTTAATCGTTCTGAAGACAGAATATCTATTTTCCATTTATATATGCTATCTAATAATTCTTTTCCTTTTTCTATACATTCTATTTTATAATTTTTTGAATTAATGTCCCCCTTCATTCAATCTAATTCAAGCCTGAGAGAATCAATCTCTTTAGGATCGGATAAGCTTATTTGGGCCGGTCCCTCTATCACTCCTTTCATTACATCTAAATTATGATATGTACGCTCTAGATCTATATCCTCTAACTTATCTTACAATTCATGTATTTTAGTTTCAAGAAAAAGAATCTGAACCTTATTAGCAGACGAAGCTTTCTAGGCCAAAGTTAGCTTTCTTTTGAGCGATTTGATTTTAGCAGTATATTTAGCTTCAAGCTCACTATTAGCTGTATTCAGCTGACTAAACTTATTGTTAAAACCCAAACAGATACAATTAAAATCCTTTATTTATTATATAGATGCCTGCCGAAACTTCCTCAAAATAATTTCATCATACCCTTTTCTATGTTTTTAATATAGTTTTAACAGTTTAGCTTTCGTCATATCAAATGGGTTTTGTCATATCCCTTATTATGATTTTAATGTAGTTTTGTCTAAGTTTCGACTATTATTAAGAAGTTTCGTCTCTTATCCATAACTTGTTCTAAATATATATTCTGTAGATCTTTATAATTATTAGCAATATCAGAAGCAGTTTTGATACTATTATGCAATGCTTTTTCAAATTCTAATTCACAGATGTCATTAAGCTGATGATCTAGGAAGATGTATTTACTTAATGAACCCTCAACCATCTCTCTATTCTCGATATCTCTTAAATTATACACATTGGATATAATTTTTTCAGCCTAGTCATTAGTATACTAAAAAAATTATGAGTGAATTTTTGAAAGCACACAATCCTAGAAATACTTTATTTTTTATAGATACTAGTATATTACTGATACTATTGATACTATAATATTACTGATACTACTATTGATAATATTAATACTACAATTAGAGTTCCGAATGAGTCGAGTCGAGTCGAGTTTAAAGACCAACTCTATTCGACTCATTTTTTTCGAGTCG
>CAJVPP010003918.1:0-10453 GCA_910592005.1 Funneliformis mosseae | reverse complement strand
TAAAAATTAATACATTTTTTATATTCGTAGGTAAATTTGCCTACTTTACAGTTTAAGGGATAATAAGATTTCATTATAATAGACTTTTTGATTCAATTTATTTTTATTGTAAATATAATATACAACATTTAATATAAATATATAAGCTAAGAATTAATTAAGAATTAAAAAAAATGATCTAAACTGATCTAATTTTCTGATACTAATTTATCATGTATTTTTTTTTATAATCTTCTTAAACTATTCATTAATTTGTCATCAATTTCAAACTTTTCATCCTGCTGTTGTATAAATTTTATTAATTTCTCACATGATTCTAAAGCTTAATTTCTATTTTAATTTTAAAATAATAATCCTTAAAATCATTAGACTCATAACAAAACAACAGCAATAATTTCTTCTATTTTCAGCATTGAATTAACTTCTAAATAATCATCACATTGAATAAATTCATTGGCATTTAACATATTTAGTAAATAGCTTCACCTTGATGAGAAGATTCAAATGATTATTTTTGTAAGTGAGATATTGATTAAAATATATTTATAAAGATATGATAAATTTAGATATAGTATGGGATTGGGATAGGATGAGGTTTTATAGTATGAGGTATAGGCAGTAACTATAGTTTTATGTGATTTAAACAAACTGAATATACTATATAGAAATAATTTAACATTCCTATATTAATCCCATATTTTTTTTTACTCGGCATTTTGATTATAAATATACACATATATTACGATTATTTTAGGCTATATATATAATATGGGCCAAAGTTATAATGCCAATTTCAGAATCAAATATAATTAATTTATAAAAAAGTATTAATTAACATTAAATTATTTAAAAATAATTTCTTAATAATTTTTTATTAACATTCAAAGAAAATCAATTTATTGGATGTTTTATAGTGTCATCATTATTCAAATTATTCATAATATTTAGTTTTGATTATAACTGTTTACTAATGTATAATGTATATAATCGAAAATTATGCCTTGTATCACGAAATTAAAATTAAAATTTATCGGATGGTCATCAAGTAATGAAATTAGCTGTAAAGTATTTTTTTTTTAAAAAAAATTTTTTTATTTAAATCTCAAACTTTCGATTTGCTTAAGTACTTTGCTTTTAAAATTCCATAATTTAATTTTAACTTACAAATTCTAATAAAAATTGTTTGTTATAAATAAATATATCAAAAAATCACTGCATCACGAATAATTCAAAGCGATAATGGCTATCATTTATTCATACTTTTGTTGCTTTAAAAAATATTAAAAATAAATAATCAAAGTCAATAATTTGAACAGGGCTTCATGAAAGTAGTGAAAAGAGTAATATTCAAAGTCATTACTATTAACGCAAATGCCTTTTACACTGTATTTAAATTTGTTCGAAAAATTATTTCACATATGATAAATAACTCCTAATAATCTTTTATTTTGATTAGCATGGATGTTTATTATTTAAAAAAAATTTGACTTGTTTTATTATTTAACAAACCAACACGTTTTAACGATTAATCATATAACAATAAAATTTTGCACTTTATTAAAATCAAGTATAGTATTTATTAAAAAGGTAATTTTATATACGTCATTAATGTAGTCAATTATTTTTAATAAAATATAATGAATCAATTTTTCTTGATATGATACTCCAAGGATAGATTGTCCAACTACATGGCGAGTTCAAATTGAAACTTATTTATGAATTTCTAGATGAATGAAATTTATTTCAGGCGCATCCATGAATAAGTAGATAATGAACTTTGAAGATCTTGAAAATTTAAAGACACGTAAAAGGTATGAGATTTTGTCACATACATATTTAAAATAAATCTATTCCTGAGAAAATCTCTCATAAATATTATTCCTATGACATTTGGCACAGTACTGCTGGACGTCTTTTATTTTTACCATATATGTTCGCACATTGAAATTTAACTTTTATTTTATACAAAAAAACTTTTGCTGTTGTTATAGTTCCCAAATTATTCCTGATGTCACGATACAAAGAACAAACCTATTTCTAGTTAAATTTGTTTGATGATCATTATCAAATAAAATATATAATTGATAATTAATTTATTGAATAAATAAAGTCAAATTATCATTTAGGACGAAGTAAATAATTTTTTAGTTAAAAAAAGAAATAGCTAAAATGCTAAAATCGTATCAAGGCGTAAGAAGTTGGTAGGATAAATGTTATGTTTTATTGAATTTTAAATATGCAGGGCAGAGACATTTTAAGGAATCGGGTAAATTTGGTAAACTAGTTATTTGAGTTTCACGGCACCAGAGATCCGTTAAGGAGTTAGGTAAAGTTGGTAAGTTAGTTATGAGAGTTTCATTGCAATGGAGTTCTGTTAAGGAGTTAGGTAAATTTGGTAAACTAGTTATGGGAGTTCCTTTGCAGTTAAGATAAGTCAAAGAGTTAGGTAAAGTTAGTAAACTAGTTATGAGAGTTCCTTCGCAGTTAAAATGAGTCAAGGAATTTGGTAAAGTTGATAAACTAGTTATATAAGAACAGCTACAATCGAGTTTTGTCAATTTTTGATATTTTTGCAATCTTCCAATATCATTCTCATTAAAATCTGTAATAGTTAAACTATCAATGGTATCATCATAAATAATTAATTCAAGATGACTGATTCTCTCTTCTAATTTATTAATAATTCCTTGCTTTTCTTTGGATATTTCTTCTCGTTCCCTAATCATTTCTTCTAAGTTATTAATAATGGCCTTGGTTTCTTCTTCTCGCTCCCTAACCTTTTCTTCTAAATATTTGAATTGTGAACGTAACCCTTCATTACTTTGCTCTAATTCTTTAATTCTCTTTTCCAAGTCATTTAGGATTTTTTCTAAATTTTTCTTTAAAACCATTTTTTTTGTATTAACTTGTTCTGCTAATTTTTTTCAATGTGTTCTATAACTTTTTTCTTGTATAGAAATTTACCAATAGAAATCTCTTTATTTCTCAGCCTTCGGTTTTAATTTTTCCCATACGTAACTCTTTCTATTAATGATCATACATTGGATCGTCTTACCAATTTAAGTATTCCGATTTCTGTATGATTAAGCTTAATAAATATTAGGGTATATAACAAACCTGTTTA
Source organism: Funneliformis mosseae (assembly GCA_910592005.1). Classification (NCBI taxonomy): domain Eukaryota; kingdom Fungi; phylum Glomeromycota; class Glomeromycetes; order Glomerales; family Glomeraceae; genus Funneliformis; species Funneliformis mosseae. The sequence goes on along the minus strand of CAJVPP010003918.1, from coordinate 7,329 downwards.
GTATGAAAAAACCATATGTATTGTTTTTATACAATTACCCTATGTAATAAAAAATAAATAGACAGTATTACCATCACGAATTTGTTGAGGATGTTAAAAAAATGTACAACATTTGAATTTGTGACAATTAAAAATAGAAAATTGATAATTTTTTTTTTGAATTCAAGTACAATTAATTAAACGAATAATATTTTAGCAATTTATATAATCATTTTCTTATTAATCTATATGCGAAATCTTTTGTTTTTTATCCACCAGAAAATCTATACTGAACTGATTGCGGTTATCTAATGTGACAATTATGCCAACCAGCGACTAAAAATCAGTTTATGAAGTATCTACAAAAATTACGCACTGTTATTATGTCATTAGAAACTCAAAGAGCTAAATTAAATCTTGCAAAAGCTCCTTTAAATGAATAAAATTTACAAATAAGCAACTTCAAGAAACACACCAAATTGTAAATAGACTAATACAACCAAAAGTAAATTCGGGATCGGAAAATATCAATCAAATGAAGCATGAAAATTTTAAAACTTTATTTTGTAAAGACAAATAATTTATTAAGTATTTTTTATATTTAAAACATTAACTTTTTACGAATTTTTTATAATATTATAAATATTTTATAAAGAAGAAAAAATGTTATCTTGAAAAATCTACCGGACAGGTTAAAGTTGATACTTTTCCAATTTTAATAATGAAGGCTTGTGGCACACCATTATTGATGTCAAGTGTTGCGAGTTAAATTTGTCGTTTTTGTGACAACGAAAATTGAAAATACTCCAAGGATTGCATATTTGAGGAATTTTTTAGAAAGAGAAGTTAAAAATTAAATTAACCAAAACAATAATAATAAAATAATAATGAAAACATGATGCTTGACTTAATTTGCCGGTTTATAAAGTCTGAACAAAAAATACATAAGCTTTAGCTATATCTTTGACACTTTTTGTAAATTGATATCATCAATTTTTTTGCCATGATTAATTTCCGATGAAAAACTTCTGATTGCCGATGTTCTTTTTACAAATGCCACAATACAAGTTCCATCAGGGTACATATAATTTTTGTGGTAAACTCCTCAGTGATGTCAAAGGCATTATACCATCTTTAAAGATTTGAATATTCGTGTTATGATAAAGATGTATTTTGATCGTCACAAAAAAAAATTTTATTATTCTTTATACATTTAAAATAATTTTTAATAAATTTATGTAATTTGCACACCATGCCATTCATTATCAGTATATATCTCTCGTTTACGGAAATGACAAGCATTTACTTGCCAAATATAATAAAAATACCAAATTACTATGAATCGTTAAAGCTTGTGCTGTGTCGACACTCAGTTCCATCTTATTCGTTAAATTATTGACAAATATTTTGGTGTTCAGGATGACCGAACTTAGATATATGTCTAAAAACAAGTTAATTTTTAATGAATCTAATAAATGAAAATATTAAAAATAATAACTAAATGCAACAATTTTTTGATTATTTTAGGTTCAATAGTAATAATTTCATAATTTGACACAAAAAACATTGTTTCTGAAGAAATCATATTTATATAAATTTTAGATATTTAATGTAATGTAAAACTGGTAATAGAATTGATTTGATATTTGTTTTTATTACGTCATTCAACATCATTCAACATTAAAGGTCTAAAATATATAAGTGAAAATTAAATTTAAAAAAAAATAAACTTTTTCTATTTTTTATCTTCATAACAACAGAGCTTTAATTGTGGTTCAAATACTATATATTATAATTCATTCTATTTTTAATATTACAACAAAGTTTAACATATTAAAATCGGTAAAATTATCCTGACCCGACGGGTTTTAATTCAATTGGATTCGTGTCAAAAAATGATAAGCCCGATCAAATTAATTCTCAAGTCAGGTCGAATGACCTGGGTCGATTCGATCAACTATTAATTACTATCCAGTTCTATATATTAAAGTTTATTAGCTAACATCTATTTTGAGTTATTCCTTTTAATATTTATATCTGAATCTCGTCTAACTGATTAACAGAGTTAAACTAATGTCAGTGAAACCTAGATTTTCTAAATAAATTTCTTAATCTAGTGATCTCTATAAACTGGATCAAATAATTACTGGTTTCTGTCTATTTGAAGAAGCATTAAAGATTTTTGCGGATTTTCCATATCAAATTCAAGGATCGATCAAAGGAGAGCACCTATTTTCGTGGCACATTTTGCGGTCAATCCGATCCGATCAAGACAAATAGATTTATAATTACTGAAAAAAAATTTCAAAGTCCCCATAATTCTTAGTAAAATGAAACGCGGAGGGAAGTGACACCGGTGACAAATTATACGTGAAATTTCGTGACATTTTTAAGCTGGGGAAATCAGGGCTGACATACTGCGGCAAAGACCGAATTTATATTGAATTGATTGGATGACTTGTATTGAGATGATGGATCATGTCAAAAGCTATAGATTTTAAACCAAGTAAATTTTTTTTTTAAGAGCTGGTAATTTGATATTTTTTTAAAAAAATAAGAACGGGAAATTTAAAAACGGTTGATGTTTTATTCCTTCTAATAAAATTGAAATATTCATTCCAGTATCCTGGTTTGCCGCTATTTTTATCACTAATGAATAGCTTTGGAACTAAGTTTTGTAAGTAATGCTAACTTAAGAAATCATTAGAATTCATAAAAAGACATTTCTATTATTACTTGAAGGGCCAATCCTTCATGTCGACAATGTGATTAAACAGAAGAATTACTAACAAGTCAGACATGGATTCCCCGTGACTTCAACTATATTATTTAATATCGTAATCTGAGTGTACGTTGGTTCATTTTACAATCAACATTTAGTTATAGGATTATTGAAAAACAATGTGATTCTTACCTTCAAGGCCATTGGGTTGTTGACTAGTGACAATAGTGTACTACTTAACTTTAAACTAAGGCATCGGATCATGGTAACATTATTTTTTGTTTAAATTTAGTTAAGATCGAGCATGTATTCCGACAAAGACTAAGATATCTCCGATCATTTTGTCTTTAAAATTCAACTATAAAACCTTTAGAAGAAGTATTAATCAATTCCAATTCCTTTCAATAGCTTAGTTTCCCTTGAATTATTTGTAACGATGACGATTCTTGTATCTGATCGTACAGAGCGCCAGTACGTCTGATTAAAGTAGGATTAGCCATTTTAATTGAAAACTTAACCTTCTACTTACCTTTCTATTTCGTTTATTTAAGCATAAGAGCCCTTCTGCGTCAATATGTGACGCCGGATTTTTATACGGTATGGTTACAATTTATTATTTTATTTTTATTTTATTTGCGTTGCGTCGATCAAACGATAAAAGTTTTTTTTTTTGTTCTCTTTCGAATTTAAGTTGCGTGAATTAAATAATAATAGATAAGTGTTTTTTTTTTACTTCCTTTGAATTTTATTTTATTTATTTTAGTTGTTTTTATTCCATATTCAATCGTTTCAAGAAATGCATAGGTTAAACAACAAGTAGCTATTGTTATCAAATAATTTCATCATATATCTGATTGTGTCACTGTGGCAAATTTAAATCTTTTTTTTAAACAAAAAAAAATAATATTTAAACAACCTTTATCCCTTGAGGTAGATTCCTTCTCTACCTTTTAGTACTAATATTAGTATTAGTAGTAGTATCAGTATTAGTATTATTATTAGTATAAGATAATAATAAGGTATATAATAATGGACGTTTGTTAGCATTACATAAATTGCCTAAAAAGAAGATTTTTTGAGAAAAAGAAAATTTTTTGTTGCTCAAAGGTTTAGAAATCTGGTTTATATTAATAATATTACACTAAATATTTTTTACTATAGTAATGATCCTCTTTTATTATAGTATATTAAATCTGGCATTGTCATTATAGTGCAGTAGATAAATAAATCACAATAAAATGATTTAAATTATTAAATTAGCTTCAAAGTTATGTAATTTATACAAATACTATAAGTTTATTTTATAATTCTTAGTTGTTGCTAATATTTTAAAATTTAAAGTTAGACTCCTATTTTATTAATCCAAAAGGTTATAATGTGCTAAATAATATTATTAAAAGATTTACTAATAAGTCTAATCATTTTTTCTATAATAGTTAGAGATTTTTCATATAGATGCTTTCTTAAAACTTTTCAAGAAGCCTTTGCCTAGGGTTTTACTAAACGGCTTGTTACTATTTAAATAACCTTCTTTTTTTACCTACCAATATATCTTTACTACAACAATATTATTAGTATGTTCCTTACTTCCAATATTTGATGAGTTGCATCATTTGTCAAAATTTACTTTTTATATTGTTTGCTACCTTCCTTTATTTCTAATAAGCTAATGGGTTGATGTTGATAAGACATAAAAGCCAAAACCTACAAAAATATTTTGCAAAATCATGGAATTATCATGCAAAAGTTACCATACAAGAAGATGTTATTTTTAAAGGTTGGTGGTAATAAGCCTTGTATGCCACCCACAAATAATGTGTGTATATGTTTGTTTATATGTCATGAACTGCGCCTACATATCTTAAAAGAAATTACTACGCCTTGTTCCCTTGACGATCTTGCGATTGTAACATTTCCGCATTTTTACCCTGATCAATTGATATTTTTAAGAAAGTTATTAAATCTTTTAACTATAAATAGAATTATGTATACAAATAGGCTCGCTTTTGTCTTTTGTATTATATAGGTGAATTCAGAGGAATTTCTATTAAGGGCATCGTTAGAGGCAGTAATAGTTGGTTTATTTTTTTGTATTTGTTTTTTAATAAAAGATCTTGCCCCTTGCATTATTAAACTAGGGAGGTATGAGGCATATTTTCAACGATCCACCTCCACCGAAACAAAACTTTGTAAACAAATCAATACGAAGAGAAACTTTAAAGGGCGCAAAAAAATCATTTGTTCGCTGCGCCCGAAGCTATTGAACCCGAAAATTAAAAAGAAGAAATGACAAAAAACCTCTAAGGATCTCTGCATCCAGCAGCAATTCAATCCGCCTAAAAAAAAAAATAATATAAAATAATAAAAAAATTTACTTATGCAAATTTAAGAGATCTAACCAAAATAAGTTACTAAAAAGAAAATTGTTTTCGCATAGACACTCTAATTTTGCTATGAATGTATATTTGAGTTATATAATAAAATTTATTGATTAATCTCTAATTATTTTTAATTTTTGGATTGAAGATAACAATTTTATTCTAATACTATATAAATTATTTGAGTTAGAATCTTTTTCAAGCAGAAGGTTTTTAATTATTTAATAAACTTTAATTTATCAAGCGTTGCCTAACATTGGTGCTCTAAAATTCCAAATAATTAAACTAAAAAAACTGGAGAGATAAAATAAAAATAAAAATAAATTGTAATGGAAAAAGGGAAGTATATGTTAAATATAATAATAAAAGTAGAGAATGATCTGTCTAATTCCCCAAGAGAAAATCCGTCGTAAGGACAATTTGGCCAAGCGACATGGTCAGAGGTTACTGTATATCGATCTAAGAATTTTCTAAGTAAAATGAGAGGTTGCGTCACTGATCATATGATTTACTATGTTTTCTCGATTTTAATAGCAAACTTCCCAAATTAGCATCGTTGTATCAATATCATTAACGCATTTGTTAGTCACAAATCGAAGAGCAAATGCGTTAATTTAAGACATTAGCATCAGTTGAATTTTTACCATAATTATTTTTACACGTATGGGTAAGGAACAAACAAATTAATGAACAAAACATATTATGACCAATTGATTCCTTTGACCTTTTTCACCAAAAAAAAGTGTGAAATAGTCAAGCTATTTATCAAGATAGGTTGTTTTCAAGCCATCATTGTACTACCTTATAATTGATTTTTGTTCGACTTTTTTTGCCAAAGCTTATAAACCGATTCTTAAAAATTTGATTCAGATTCCGAGATTCCTAAATATTCTAGGATTTTCACCATTGTAACAAGTAATCCTTTTTATTAAATTTTCGTTTCTTGCTATTGTTATTTATTTTCCGTTTTAATGGATCTTCATTTTTTTTCTTATATTCCTCCCGAGATTTACATTATGATATATTTAAGGTCTTTTTTTTTTAAAAAAAAAAAAAATGTAAAATCAATAATTACGTATGTAAATTGCTTCTTTTATATTTATTAAGCCTAAGAAATATTTGGTATCACAAATAAATTTTAATAAACAATAAGTTTTGATTTAAGAAACAATTCGTTTCGCGTTAGTTTTACACGAATATAAATCGACATTATTTTTTATTTATTTCATTTAGATAGCCTTTCATCCTTATAACCCTTTTAATATAATTAAATACAAATCTCTCCTGAAGTCAAACAGCATTCTTTTATGACCTAATCTATTAGAGGAATTCTGTTAAATAAATCTTTTATATATTGACCATTGTCTTTGTTTCCTTGTATAATAGCCCAAGAAAGTATTCGCGATTTAATTAGATTTCAGAAAACGTTTAAAATATATTAAGCTATTAAAATTTGTGTTAATTAAATAAAACTATAAATTAATATTATTTCATTATTATATCATTATGATGGTTTAGAGTGTTTTCGAATTAAATAATTACTCTTTTAAATGTCATTCCGAAAAGCGAAGGGAAAAATTATAAAGCCGGTTCCATCACATGACTTTCCAAAATATTTGTAACGCCATGTCACTCTGTTTTTTCTATTTTGGGACAGTGATTTCTTATTTGTCACATATTCTTTGTCACAGGGACTATCGTAATTCGGGTTAAAAATCGTGATCGTACTCAACCCCCAATTTAGAAATTCAACTCGATCAAAAAATATATAAATGTTTAATAAGCACACCTTTACATTTCTTCTTTTTTATTATAACTCTCTCAAGTTAAAAAAAAAAAAAGATAAAAAAAAAAATTTTTTGAAAGAAATACCAGTGCTCACATAAATAAAAAAAATTTAAAAAAAATTGTTTTTATCGGCTATCCCTTTTTTGTTGGCTTTTTTCCTTTATATGTCGTAAAGTAAGTATTTCCTAGTTCTATAATCTAACGACGATGTCAAACCGTCCCTTTGTAAAGGTCTCCTTCCGGATTGCATGGCCTTTACATAAAGTCAAATCAACCTTTGGATGGTTATAGCAATGCCAAAATACTTATTAAGTTTAACTATTCGGTTTATTGAATTTTTTTTTTTTACTTTTTTTTTTTTTAGTGAAACCGTTCATCACTTGGGAGGTTTGCTATTAAAATCGAGTTTACAAACATAGTAAATCATATGATCCGTAACGTGATTTTAATAGCTTACCTCCC
>CAJVPP010003917.1:0-10462 GCA_910592005.1 Funneliformis mosseae | reverse complement strand
AAAACTTATAATTTATTTCTTGTTAACTAAATAAACTCTAATAAACAGCGTGTTAAGTTGATTGGATTTAAGTCATAACTATTGCCTCCCTGACTTCAAATTATAGTTAACTTATTCGACGGAAATAGTAACGTTAATAGCAGTATTAACTTATATAATAAGAGATCTAATTTTATATAGTCTCTAATTTCAGAACTACTTCTTCTTCAATTATATCATTTTTTACATTTTGCCTTAGCTAAGTAAGCATACTTTCTGCAGTATATCTTTCACTTTTGTTAACATTATTTTCTAAGAAATATTTTCATAAAAGGTTCCATACTTTTTTAGAAATATGTTTACCATTCCTTATTTTTCAATATTTTTACGTAGATTTCAATGCCCATTCATAAAACAATGATTACAATAAATCTATGAACTACAAATATCATGAATATTAAAATGAACATTAAGTCATTATTTGTAACTTTGCAATCATCAATTTATATACCTTAAATCTAATATTGACTTATTTCTATTCTTGACTGAACTTTTATCTTTATCTGAGTAAAAATCATGATTTAATGATGAGATTGATAGATATTTGTTATTATCTATTATTGATAATAAAGCAAAATGTTACAAAATGCAGACAATAATCTAAAAATTCACTTTTTATACATCTGATATTTTTACCAAGGTCTATTCAGTCAATACTATTTTTAACTTCTTTACTAAATCTCTTTTATTAGTATTTGTATCCTTTATAATTTCACGAGTTTCTAGTTATTCTTTTACATATTTTTTTTTAGTTTTTTTACCTGAATTCTTACATTTTATATTAAATCAGTTATTTATCTAAAGATTATCACAAGCTAATTCAAAATAGACTTACAAAATCTGTAACATTCAGTAGTGGAATTGTCTAAATATTTTCAGATATTGAAGATGTTGATATATTAGAATTTGGTTTTTTAATTATTTTTGATTGTAATTTCTCTAAATCTTTTGAAAAAAAATTTTTTCAGATGCTAAAGTTTGCAATATCTCTTATCTAAATACAATCAGAATACTCACCAGTAAGAGGTTATGATCATTTGAACTAATTTGCAATTTCAGGTAATTTATTTTTAGCTTTACTAACTTCTATAAAAAAGGTGATTTAAAAATTTACTAATAATTTGACTGAGTTTAATTTGATAAAATATCATATACCTTTTTTCTATCTGATTCTAGATGAGATACAGATGTTCCACAAATTTTAGATATTGCATCTTCAATATCTTTTTCCAATGATATATCAAATTTACATTTTATATACTGATTAATAGCATAAGCGATCTATTCAAATGTGAAATGAGTAAATTATAATATAATTCAAACAGATAGATTTAAATAGATCTAAGTATAATGACTATCAATAGTTATCTTTACTTCTCTAGGCTTAAGAAATATTTATTTTTAAACCAAATACTATACCAATCTAGCTAATGTTTCAAAATCATCATTAAATTCACATTATGATAATGACCCTTATTGTCCAAAATAATGTTAATCCATTCTGATTTTTTTTTCATAGATTCAATAATAGTATGAAGACTAGATATTGTAAACTATGAATTTTGACATGAATTATTAGACTAGTGATCATGTGCTTAGATATTAAGTTCAAGAAAATTTGCTTTACAAGTATACACTAATACTGAATATAGAGTTCATTCCTTCTTTTCAAAAAATTGCTCTTTTGTTTCTCTTGCACTTTTAGGTAGTATCTTCATCTTATAATCTATGACTATAAATACTTCTTTTTCATCTAATTTTAACAAATTTACGTTAAACTTTACATTTAAATACACTTTTTACGTTTTGTAGGTAAGATAATATAGAAGATGTTTATGGTATTTATCTAGTTCATTATGTAATATAACAGAAGTATCAATTTTCAATTGATAAAAAATTTTAAATAATTGTTCATATTCAATATATTTATAATTGTGTAATTTTGTACAAACACTGAAAGTATATAAAAGATAATGACTAATATAAGCATTATGAATAATAGTTCTATTTACAACAATTTCAAGTTTTTGTTCATAAGATTTTTTAAAGTAATAACGTAAATATTCAAGTTTTTAATGTAGTTTTTCTTTGTAATGATAAAAGATAGTTTATTTATAATAAAATAAATCAAAAATAAATAAACAAACTTGATAATTATATAAATAAATATAAATTGTAAATTACCTACTTGAAGATTATTGTTTTAAATATTTTTTTCAACAAATTATTTCATGTCTGCAAAATTTTTATACCCATAATAACTATAAATTAAACAAAGACTACCAAAATCTTCTTGATAAATATATTGCTTTTCTTACAAAATATTATAAAAGATATTCGTTTAATACCATCTAGAAATTGATAGCTAAACTTTTCCCATAAAGCTTCTTTTGTATTTTTGAGATATTTTACTGGAAATCTAGTTTTAGTTTCTATTTTATAACTACTTATTATAATATTATTTTTATCATCCAAAAATTGTTGTAACTGGTCAAACTTTTTTTGAGAAATTGTTATTTAAGTAAAAACAGGTTTCTCAATATGTTCAGCATCTAGACTATGTAGTCTTGCATATTAGCATGCTTCATAAATTGTATTTAATGAAGCAATCTAATAATAAAAAAAATTTGAATTGAATATTATCCATCTTCTGAATTAAAGTTCTCAATATACTAATATTCAAATTGTTTTTGATTTCATAATATGAAAACTGATCTGTAACAATTAATAAATATGTCTCTTACCATCTTGACTTTTTTTATTTATGTTCAATGATTCTTGAATACAGTTCCAAAGAGTCTCAATCTAATTACATTAGTTTGGTACAGAATGAAAAAAACTAAGATCATATAAATCCTGTAATGTTGCATAATCTTTATCTGAATTTATTGACCTTGTTCAAAATTCAAACTGTAAATATAAATTCAAATAAATAAATAAATACTCTGTATTTTGTTATTACTATTTATTTATACTTATTTTCTCATTTTAAATTGATTTTTATTATAAGATATAATTTCTATACAGTCTATATGTCAAAGTATTGACCTTCAGGCATAAAGTTTTCACAAATTTATTTGATATTTAGATCTATAAATTTTCATCAAAAAAGTTCGTAATTCAATAATTTCACTCTGTTGGTTTTTCTAATTTTCAATAAACCTAAGCCAATTGATGTTAGATTTTGTTTTTTTCTTAAGTATTCAAAGATTTGTTGTAATAAAAGTATGTTATTCTATTCTTCTGATGTATATGATAGAATTCGTAATTAGCCAATTAATGCTTGTGTATATTTATTATCAATACCAAACAGTTTGTTAGCATTAAATTCTGGTTTGTGATCTATTTTAAACTAAACATCTGTTGGATTTTTTTTATAAATAATTGTTCAAAGTTCATTTTCTTCATAAACAATAAGTACATATTTTTTATCAGTAAAACTTTAAATATATAAAAATTGCTTTTTTCCTATATTGTCAATAAAAGATAACTGATACCTAGTATTAGTATAGTTCTATTCTTAATTTTTTGATACACTAATACTAAAAACTATTATTCAAAATCTTTCTATAGAAATCTCAAAAGGTTGAAATTAAATATTTTTTAATAACTCTTTTGCAATAACCTGTTGGTCAAATTTTATAACAAGTAGTCTAGAAAATTTCATTTTTATACCAAATAAATCTTAGTATAATGATGTAATAGCAACTAAAGAACTTGAACATATTTCACTATATTTTGAATCATAAGTTGCTTAATATCTTAAACCAGGTGAAGTTCTTATATTATGTTTCAAAACAGTAATAATAAAATTATAGCCATTGAATTTATAAGCATTTTCATACCTTAATTTATTGAAAATAGTAGTTTTATTTGGTCATTTATATTTTTTTCGCTTACAATCCACCAATTATAAGAAAAAAGTCTATAATGTATTTCTGAAATAGTTTTTCCAGTTGTAAGAAGAGTTGTTAAATAACTTTTAGTATAACTCTTGCATTTAGACATTGTTTACAAGGGTGTTTAAAAGAACAGTTAAATAATAAAAAACTAGATTCTAGTTTGACAAAATTTTTTATATGTTTAATATCCCAGTTTGTTATACAAAATTTGTCTAATTATTACACAAATTACAAATTAATAGTTATAATATTATTGTAAGTATACAATGAAATGATTTTATATTGCTGAATAAAATTGTATTAATTACTTTTCTGTTAAATTATAATATTTAAAATTAGAAATATATCTTAATAAAATTTTAGTATCAGTTTTATTATAACAAGTTAAAAAATATTTTCAAGTATCATAAAATTGGATGTCATGAATTTTTGCCTAAATGATTATAAAGTGTAATATCTGCATATAAAATAATTAACATAGTATATGCTTCTATAGAAATATTTTATTTTACATTTTTTTATTAATTAGAATTATACATATTTATATATAAATATTAATTGGAATTCTAATCAATAAAAAAAAATATAAATATAAATTCCTTTATATATCTTCTTTCATTAAAATTTAATATATATTATTAAGTACTGTTCTATGTTCAAAAATATATTTCTTTTCTTTATATTTAAATATATTTTCTTTTTATCATCCAAAATATGAAAATTTAAAATTTTTTATAAATTTTCATCTAACTTATAATGCTAATAGTAATAGGTTATTATTATAATTTGAATATTTATTAAAAATTATATAAAAATATTGGCAAATAGATTTGTATGTGAAATTTTGTCACTATATGTATAAATTTTACATATTATTCAAATGAAAATTCTTGATACACATTATTAAGATTATTTTGGTATTTCAGTAAATAAAGCATCATCTTTATTATATTCATTAGTATCAATATTTATTATATATGATAAATTAAATACTATAAATTTTTTATCAAATAAATTGTTATTTTCAGATTCATAATTAGATAATATATGATCAAGATCATCAAAATCTTGTTTTTTATCTATGTATATTTTAGTTAAAATTTTGTTTAATAGATTTATCTATATTCTTATCATTCTCATTAATATATATGTTAGAATTTTATTTAATAAATTTATTTTAAATTAGAATTTTGATCAACACATATTCTCTTATAAACTATTCTTTCATAATTGGATATATCTTGATTATTAAAAATTTATAAAGTTATTTCAATTTTATAAGTAATCTAATTTGGTACATCTTTATCATTATCATTTAAATGTATTTTATATGAAAATTTAAAGCTTGTTAATTTTTAAAAATATAATTAATAAATATTAAATTAATATATATTAAAATATTTAAAAGATTAAATTTTAAAAAATAAAATTTAATAAAATAATTATTAAAAATGAAGTTTTAAAAATAATAAAAATTTAAATATATATAATAATTTGCATTTTAAAAAAATAAAGTTTTAAAAAATAATAAAATTTTAATAAAATATAAATAAATATACTATATTTATAAATAAGATTTAATTTCAATTAAATTATAACTAAATTGTAATATAAAAAAAATTTAATTGCTTTATAAGTTGCAACTCAATTGCACCATTTTTTTAATTATAGTATCTATCTTTATATATTATGATTGATTAAATTATAATTGTTTTATTTATATTTATAATCTAATTTAAGTTATATAAATTTTTAACTGATATTTATCATGTGTTTTAATTATTATAATGATCATTCAAAAAATTTTATTTTAAATAATTCTTTATAAATTTTCATAAACTTTTTTATTTTTATATTTTATAAATATAATCATTAGCATATATTACTTTTTTACTTATTTTTTTTTCAAAATTATAAAGTTATTCTGCAAGTATGAGATGTAATAAAAATAAAAATTATATAAAATTATATAACACATTTTATCTCAAATTATTATTAATGATAATATTAGTAAATCTGAAAAAATTTCAAGTATTTCAAACAGTTTTACTCAAATAAATTTAGATAAACTAAGATTACAATATTTGAATATTATTAATAAAGAATAGAGTTCTGGACGAGTCAAGTTAATTCACAAGTCAAATAAGCTAAATCAAGTTTAAATCAAGTTGAGTTTATATTTTTTGACTTGATAATTTGCAAGTCAAGCCAAATTCAAGTTGAGTTAAATATTTAACTCAACTCAATTTAAACTCAACTTGATTCGAGTTGACTCAAGTTGACTTGAATGATTTTTTTATCGTTCAAGAAAAACAATGATGAATCATTCAACTTGAACGATATTTTTTTATCGTTTAAGAAGAATGATGACAAATCATTCAACTTGAACGATATTTTTTTATCATTCAAGAAGAATGATAACAAATCGTTCGACTTGAACAATATTTTTTTATCATTCAAGATGATGATGACGAATTGTTTAACTTGAACAATTTTTTTTATTATTTAAGAAGAACGATGACGAATCATTCAACTTGAATGATTTTTTTTATTATTTAAGAAGAATAATAACAAATTGTTCAATTTGAATGATGACCTGAATTATTTGACTTGAATAATAATCTAAATCATTTGATTTAAACAATGACTTGAATCGTTCAATTTGAACGAAAATAAATCATTCGCTTTTCTCTTCCCTCTTTCCTTTCCCTCTTGATCTTTTCATTTTTTTTATTATTTTTTTTTCAAAATCGAATCAAGTTAAAATCGAGTCAAGTTAAATTAAGTCAAATTTAAAATTTATATAACTCGAATCAAATCAAATTAAAAGATTTTATAAAATAAATTTGACTCAACTCAACTCAAAAAAAGAAAGTCAAATAGAGTTGATCTTTAAACTCGACTCAATTCGACTCATTTAGAACTCTAATAAAGAAGATGATTTACAAGAACAAAAAGATATTTTAAATAATAAAAATAAAGAAAATGAAATAACTAACTTTTTAATAGAAATTATAAGCAAATAATTGATGATATGAAAAAAGAAATAGAACACAAGAAATTTTATAAATAGCTAATTATTTTAATTTTTTAAGGTATATTTCAATGATTAATGATATATAAAATATATAGATCTGTATGCTTAAAATTGTTTAAGATATATAAAAAAAGTTAATAAAATATATGTAAATTGAAAAGTAGCTGGCTTTGATGATAATCAAGTAAAAAATAACAAATAGATAAATATAAATATTATATATACAAACTAAGTTAAAATGTTATATAATTTTATTTTATTTTATTTATTTTTCTTAAATAATACAATAAATATTATATTATAGAATATGATTAGCTAAGTAATTTGTGCTGAATCTAAAAAAATTAAATATCTAAATAATGAAAGTTTAATGCAAATATATTATAATACTCTATTAAATGCAAATAAGAAAGAATTTTAAAAAAAAATAAAAAATAAAGAATAGAAACAATTTTTACTAAATATATTCGCTTATGTAAGTAAATAGTAATTATAATATTTTATTAAAATTTACTTATTTTATTTTTTGTTTTAATAGGCTTAAAGAATTTTACACTAAATATAAAGTAATATTGTATAATATATTAAGAATATTACTTATAGTAAATTTATTGATCTTCTTAAATCTAAAATAAAAAATTAGCAAGTTATGATATATTTATTATATCTAAGAAATGATATTACTATTATATCTTAATATGATGTTTTATTATTTTTAAAGTATAATAGTATTATCATTTCTAAAGAAGGATAGTTTTATTGTTCTTTAGGTATAATACATTTATCAATCTTAAAGAATAATATTTTAAGTATAATATATTTATCATTTTTTAGGTATAATATTTTTATTATTCCTAAAGTATGATAATATTATTATTCCTTAAATATGATATTTTATCATTTCTAAAGTATGATATGTTATTGTTTTTAAAAACAACAATTTTATTATACTTTAGTATAATATTTTATTATTTCTAAAGTATGATGATTTTATTATTCTTAAGGTATAATAGTTTTATCATTCATTAGATACAATAGTTTTACTATTCTAAAGGAATAATAGTATTATCATTTCTTAAAAATGATAATTTTACCATTTCTTAAGAATATTGATTTTATTATTCTAAAGAATAATGGTATTATTATTCCTTAAATATAATATTTTTATCATTTCTAAGAAATGATAATATTATCAATCCTTAAGTATAATAATATTATCATTTCTAAAGAATGATATTTTTATCATACTAGGTATAATATTTTTATCATTTCTAAAGTATAATAATATTATCATTTCTTAGATACAATAGTATTATTGATTCTTAAATATGATGATATTATCATTTTTAAAGAACAATATTTTTATTATTCCTTAGATATTATATATTTATTATATCTAAATTATAATAGTTTTATCATTTCTTAGATATAATAGTATTATCATTTCTAAAAAATGATGATTTTTATTATTCTTTAAATATAATAGTATTATCATTTCTAAGATATGATAGTTTTATCATTTATAAGGTATAATGATTTTATTATTTTTTAAGTATGATATTATTTATTATACCTAAGAAATGATATTACTATTAAAGATATACTTCAGTAAAATTTATTCAATTTGTCATTTAATCTGATCAAAAAATAGATCATTCAGGTTATGAATGAATAAATCACAAATAATTCAGATAGATCTATCAAATAATATCAAATTGATCAAATGTTATATAGATGACTGGATTGATCAGATAATTCAATCATTTTTTTTTTAATATTGCTTTTTTTTAAAAAAAAAAACTTATTTTTTTTTCTTTAGAAATAGATATGAACATAGACTTAAACTTCAGAATTCACTTAGATGGTTTAGATTAAAAAATATGTTAAAATAGAAAGTAAATTCAGTTTTTTTAAAATGTTATTAATATTCTTTTCTTTTTTTCTTTAGGAGAGATACCTTCTTAGACTTGGATTTCAGCTTGGATCATAAAAGTAAATTAAAAAGAGTGGTTTTTGTTATTCTTTATCATTAGAAATGTAATTAATATTTTTTTTACTTTTTTTTTTAAAAGATACCTTCTGAATTTGAATTTCAGCTTGAGCTATAAAGATAAATTGATATGAAGAATTGTTTTTATTTTTTCTTTGTTATTAAAAATGTTATTAATATTCCTTTTGCTTCTTTTTTTTTAGAGAATACTTTTCTAGATCTAGATTTTAGCTTGAGCTATAAAAGTAAGTTGATATGAGAAATTATTTTTGTTTTTTTTTTGAATATTAATGTTTTTTTTGCTTTTTTTTTAAGACATTATCTAAACCTAGATTTCAATTTGAATAGGTTTTTTTATTTTCTTTTTTATTTTTAGAACGTTATTAACATTTCTTTTACTTATTTTCTTTAGAAAATGCTATTACAAGACCAATTAATTAAATAATAATTTATTAGATTATAATTATTGAGAAAGTAATTTATTAGATAGCAAAATAATAATTACATGGAATAATATATTGATTAAGGCATAGTAGATATTTATTAGATAAATATAGTTAGAATAGGCAAATGATATAATTAATTAAATAATATAATTAGCCAAATACTTGTAATTAACTTTATTTAAAATACAAAAAGACAGAAAATACAAGAAAATAGAACAAAAAATGAGAAAATGAACAGAAATAAAGAAAATACTAGTAGAAATAGAATAGAAATCTAGTAAAAAAGATTAAAATAATTAGCTTATTATTATTAAAATAGTTAGTTTGTCATACAATATTTTTATATATAACTCCTAGAATTTTATATAGTTTTGGAATCTACAATGACAATTTTTGATTGACAGATAATTTTATAATAAAACTATTAAGAATCTTTATATTTATTATTATTTATAATAAAAATACCTTATATTAAACAATTATTATTTATTATTTTGAGGAATTAATAGTTTAGAAATAGGTTTAATGAATTAAAAAAAATAATATAGTTTGTCATAATTTTAAATAAGCTCGTTAACTAATCAAGCAGTAGCAATGCTTTTCTAAATCTGAATTTTAACTTGAGCTATAAAAGGTAAGTAGAAAAGGTATTTTTTCATTTTTTATTTATTTGTCTTTAAAAAGTCATTTACATTTCTTTTTTTTTTTAAAAATACTTTCTTAGATTTGAATTTTAGCTTGAATTTTATATTGTATAATGAGAAAAAATATTTTATTTATTTTTTTTTATTTAAAACTTTTGCTTTTTTTTTAAAAAATAGAAATCTTTAAAATTATGAGTTTAAGTTTACAATAAGTTTTATAATTTTAATAAAATAACAATTTATTTATAATAAATTATACAAATGATTAATTTAAAATATAAATAATTATCTATAAATACTTTTAACTTTAATTGCATTTCTATTTAAAAATATTATCCCTTAAACTGTAGAGCAGGCAAATTTGCCTGCGAACATAAAAAAAAAGTATTAATTTTTTAATAAAA
>CAJVPP010003916.1:0-10463 GCA_910592005.1 Funneliformis mosseae | reverse complement strand
TATCATATAATTCGATTTTTTTTGTTAAATTTAAATAAATAAAATTAGTGTTTTTTAATAAATTTTAATTTTTTTTTTAATTGTATATTTATAAATTTAAGTAAATACAATGGACAACAATGGACATCGAAATTATATATCTATTGCTTAATCAATGAACAATGGACAGCATTTTTTGTCCAGTATTATCTATTGTCCATTGTCCAGTCATGACAACACTGAATTAATTACATTTTTTTTTAATTTTTACTTAGAAAACATCATAAAATTTATTATAAAAGTATTAATTTTTTAATAATTTATTTTAAAATATTTAAAAATAATTAAAAATGATTATAATTAGTAAATAAAATTGTCTACAAATTTGTAGGTAAAGCAGTTGAAAAGATAGAGTATTTAATCTACTAATTAGTGATTAATCACTTTCTTATAAGATAAGAATTTTTATCATTTAAAAATATAAGACAATATTTATTATAGACGTATTTTTGAAGATTAAATTTTAATTGATTTATTAATCCAATTTATAATAGTTTCATAAAATAGTTTTTTGATATATTGTAGAGGTTAATTCTTATAAAGATTCAGATATTCATTTATTATATTTATCTCTTAACTATAAAAAATAAATTTATAAATATAATTAGAATTAAATATAAAAATAAAATAAATTAATATTTAATAAAATTAATAAAACTTACTTTTAATTTAAAGATTTATTAATTGAAACATTTAAAGGTTATAATTGAAATATAAATCCTTCAAAATAACAGTAATATTAGTATTTTTTTTCTTTAAATACCTTTTAACAGAATTAATAATATATGCTAAAAATAAATATACAACTAATAATAATTGTGGATTAGAAAATCTTTTAGCATGTGTTTTTTTAAATATTTTCAATTTAATATAATATTTATTTTTATTTATCCATCCAATTGGATTAGAACAAATAATAACTTTTAATGAAAAATTTCCTTTTAGAATTTTTTAAGTTTAAATACAATACTACTTCGGTTAATTAAGAATTCCTAATATTATTAACAAACTTCAATAATATTTATATTTTTTAAACTGTAAAATAGTAAGAGTATATAATTAGAAAAGAAAGATGAATATACAGTATAATGGAATATTTATCTTCAATCACCTTAAAATGCTTTCATTATATATTTGAAACATATGGGACCTTTGTAATAGAAGGGGGAACTGCCGAAGAAAAAAATGAAAAATAAGCTCATGCTAAATCTGATATAAAAATAAAATTTGCAAAGGTCCCATAAAAATTAGTAAATATTTGGAAATTTTGATTAAAATTAATTTTATCTTTACAGCATTATATTTTACGGAATATAATTAATTATTATAAAAAAAAAATAAAAATTAAATTGACGGTAATATATAGTATTCAAAATATTAATTCATGTGTGCTTCACCAATTGTATAAACGAACAATTTATTTATCCGAAATTTATCAGAAAAGGTTATGATTACCTTGATTGAAGAATATGTTTATAGTAAAAATTTTTTTATTTTATTTTTCTTCCTATGTAGACCAAGTCGCGGACGGCTGGAGTTCGACTCGAGGTTACTAGACTTAATTGCAGTCAACTTTGTTGGGCTTCGAGTAGGTACTTCAAGAAGGGGGTCGACGGTAACCTACTCATGGGTGTTTAAAAATATTTACCATATATACTGTATAAATATACAATACACTCTGTATATTCAATTACTAAATTATACATTCAATACTTAATTGACCCATCCTTGACTTTTAGTGCATTCCTCACCATTATCACTTTATTACTGTATATAAAATTGATCATTGTATACAATTATTCTTGGGATATTCAAAACAAATTTTATGCCTATACAATCTAGAAGAAATTAAACTGTATTTCAAAGAATTTCTCTGTGTAAAATCGGAAGCTATAGGTAATATCACACGAAAAAAAAAAACCCCCCGAATCCTGTTCTTTTCTTCTTAAAAAGTATTAGACCGTTTTAATGGTGAAACTCGAACAGAATACCAGAGAGCTATAATCATTTCCGCTAATTTCAATATTTATAATTAAAAATTAGTGGAAATTGGAACAGATGGTTATAATGAAGAGGTGCTACTCGCAAGGGACACACTTGAAAAGATTATTTGGAGCATTCGACCAAGATGCACATCCTTGACGGAATTAATGGAATTAATTGGGTCGCTATTATTTATGTAACTATGCAGCTAATGAGTATACCGGGTAAAATTAAACGAATGCATCATCTACAAAAAAAGTAATTGATTAGAAAGAAGGAATTTATAAGTTTAAATTTAAATATTTGGGATTTATTGCGATGAACATTTAATAACAAATTATTTATGAGCATATTTCATTCTATTTGTAAGGTTAGTTTATTCTGTACAAAATCAAATATTGTTCCAAAAATAAAATACATTGTTTATGTGTCCCCTATTAATGTTCATCACCATTATTTTCCTTTCCTTTTATGTCGTTGTTATATATGCGTCCCACCGATATGATCACCACAGGCATTCCTCTAGTTATGCAATGAATCAAAGACAACTCTTTCAATTTATTAATTTTTTTTAAAGAATCTAATAAACCATTAATGTTATTAGGGCAACCAAAATTAACTTTCTCAAATTGTATAGTCAATAAACAATCCCTTTGACTACTAATTAATACTTCAATTATCCTATTAATACCAACATAATTATCGGTATGTAACCTTATTTCCTTTAGACTGCTTTGTTTCTCAATTATAGCTGACAATAGATTGCAGATTTTTATTCCATGTCGATTTATCCATGAAATGTCCAAGTATTCTAATGATTGACATTGTTTCGAAAGGATTTCCATGAATTCCATTAAATTCTTTAAGTGCAGATCATATCCATCGATAATACAGATAAAAGATCTTAAATTCCATAAAAATGTTTTCATGGACAACATTGGTAAATCAAGACATAATTCTTCGGAAGAAAAAAAACTAAAGCACGTCAAATTTGTGCTTTTTTCAATGAACATTGAATATAAACATGATAATAATTTTTGCGATCGTTTATTACAGCATTCCGTTTCCAAAGGTCCTAAAGAATCTATAAATATATCCAAATGTATCGAAGAATCTTGTTCGAAATGATACTTTTCCAAGATCCAACGTCGAGTAAATTGTTCAAGTACTTCGTAATCTAATTCTTTTAAATATCCTGGATAATTGATTCTTGGAGAAGTCATTTCCGTACCTTCAATGTTTAAATATTCTTTTTGTTTCTCACTTAAACAAGAAATATAAGTGTTCATTAACTTCACGCCATTTGGTGTCGTCGGCATTAACGTGTCATTAAACGGTTGACTCCATAGCTTCGGTAAAATTCTATCTCTCCAACTTTTATTTACTCGAATACATGAGTACCAATCTGGATTGGCGAAGTTTAATATCATATCAAAACATTCTAGTGAAAGTTTTTGGATTGACGACGACATTATTTTAGATAAAAAACTGTGATATATATATATATATATTTTCGAGAACAAAAAAAAAAAAAAAAGATGATGTGGTCGTGGTAAAAAAATAAAATAAAAATAAATAACTGTACTATTCACCTATATATCATATCAATTTTATTTATTATGCAACAATTTTTTTTTTTTCGTTATCTTTAATGGAGTTTATCAATAAAATAAATTTAACAAATGTTTCACAAGAAAAAAAAAATCCAAAATAATCTCTTATCTAATAATAATGCACCTTTATGAAAGTGTATATACTTCAACATTTGATAAGATGCCGTTTAATTCCGAGTATTTTAATGGCTTCACATGATAATATATTAAAATGTGTAACATTACAATGCAGAAAAACAATCAAGTATTACAAGTTTTTGATTTTTCTTATCTTATCTTTTTTAAAAATTTTTAGAGTAAAATGATAAAGACAAAACAATTTTTTATTTTCTTTGTTGATTTACAGATAATGTGCTTTTTATTTTTTTTTTTTCTTAAAAAAAAAATAAAAGAAAGTTATGAAAATCCTTTTAACGGAGTGTCCAAATTTGAAAGATTATGTACTTCGATACGATAAAAGAATTGTTACTGCGCCAAAAAAAATATTTGGTGATCAAATGAAACATTTTCTAAATATCGATTATGTGGAAAGGTTGTTTACTGAACACAATCAACCGCTTGTATGGATATAAATATAGAATGCAATTAAAAATTTTGATGTCGAAATTTAAGAGCAAAATTACTTAACCTATGCGGTGTACAGAAATCATATGATAGAACATTTGAGTTCCAATAGAAAACTTTTATCAAGGAATTTAAAATTATCCTTTTTTTTTTTGTTTATTCACAAAATAACGACGACTTTAGGAAGTTTTATATCGCAGATTTTTTGATTTGAAAATTTTTCCCAAGTATATCTTGGTACAAGACCCGAGTCCACCCGGATCATCTCACCCTGAAATCAGTCAGTGCGGCAAATCGCTAAATTCATAAATTATGAAAGGGCCTCTTATTATGTAACCTTATCTGATATGATACTTCGCAAAGCTTATATGGAATTTATTAAGTAATTACTTAATAAATATTGCTATATGGGAAGTTTGTTAGGAAAATCAGGCCCTGGGATTTTTTCTAATAACATCAAAAATTAAATTGAACTTCCATTTGTGGAAAATTTATGTAGTACAGTTTTCGCGCGTTTTGCTTTTTATTCTTTTTTTTATTAAAAACAAGCCTTATTTTTTTTCATATTTAGATCAGTTAGTCACGAAGCATATCGCAAAAAGGACTAAATTTAAGACTGTATTTAATTTTCAGAAATGTTGAAAGACACGCCCGAACGTATTCATTAACATTGTGGTATTTATTCCAATATTTAAATATTTGTAATAATTTAATTTTGATAAGTTTACTTATTTCTTCATGAAATATGCGAACCCTTTAGCTTGACTTTACGAGAGAAAAATCCTGGTTCTATTTTTTTTTAAAAAAGCTTTCAAATATGGGAGGTTTGCTATTAAAATCGAACATAGTAAATCATATGATCCG
This sequence comes from Funneliformis mosseae, assembly GCA_910592005.1. Lineage (NCBI taxonomy): Eukaryota > Fungi > Glomeromycota > Glomeromycetes > Glomerales > Glomeraceae > Funneliformis > Funneliformis mosseae. The sequence goes on along the minus strand of CAJVPP010003916.1, from coordinate 5,400 downwards.
TAATGTGATTTTAATAGCAAACCTCCCATATGATTTCTACTTATGAAACTACCGGAAGAACTGGTCACTTTAATTTTAGATTACCTCAAAACCTCCTTTGACCACAGTAACTGTTTTATAAGATAACAGCTATTGTAAGAAATTCCAATAACGAAATCACTTGTATCACAATGATATTGCTGAGGGCACATACCAAAAATAGTACCAGCCTTGGGCACCTTTTCAGTAAACTCAGCCGACGACGGAGTCGCGACTCTTATTATTCGACCGACTGAAATTATCATATAAGATTTGGCCAGAATTTTTTTATTTAAATTTTAGAATTCCGAGATGTTCTGAAATCAAATTTGGATCGGTCACAACACACCGGAGTCGACTCTGCAGACCGTCGAACCCAACGGCTGGTATCATAAATATTTTTAGGGTGAATCCCCAATCCAACGATAAATTATTTTCAGTCTTGGGGCGTACTGAAGACTAAGTTTTTTTTCATGATATAGAAGTTTTATGTTGTCGCTTATTAGCAATATTTACTATTTACGTAAAAAAAAAAAAAAAAAAAAAAAAAAAAATCCCAAATATATATACGATTTACGTTATATATATACACATAAAACTTTTAAATCATTTATTATAATCCTGAATTTCCAAAAAAGTTCACAATCTCAATTTATAATAATTGAATGCATTTTTCGGGAGTTTTAGAAATATTTGGAAGTTACATCTACTACTTTTGAATTTTGTAAATAGATAAAAAAAAAAAAAATAAGAATCACGAAAAACACAATACTCTGATGAATTGAATTTTATGCATGGATCATTGGATTTTTAAGGATCCATATAAACTAGTTGGTTGTTTAATATAAAAAAAAAATGAATCACGAGAAAATATTGTATGAATTTAGTGTGACAATAAATACAAGACCCTATTGAGTGAGAAATACTTAATAAAGAAAAGGTACGAAAATAAGGAAGACGCGTCGTACAGTACTTGTTAAATTGGCTAACGAATATATGAATACCAGCATCAATCAAGAACCGAAAGTTTGTGTTACAATAATCATGTCGTAATATATTAATAATTAAAATACACAGAATTAATTAACTTGTCGTTTGTAGGTTGCTCGTGTACTATACAAATTCACTAATCATTCGTGAATTATCTATCATAGCTTTATTATAAACAAGATTGCTGAATGTTCAGTTGATATTGTAATGATTATGCCGATAGTTTAAATATTTTTAATAAATATATTTTTTTATTTTTACGTATTTACGATACACGACTTTAATAATAAAGAGGTTGCTTTTTTGTTAGAATCATTTTAACATAATTTATTACATATTATACAATCTTCATTCGCTAAAAACGATGGTATAAAAAAAAAAAATACCAAAAACTTCAAATTATCTGTAAAATGCTTGTAATTCTATTCACGGTCAAATATGTCAAAAAGTAAATTATTTAATATTTTGCGAAATTGTTAGTTTATTTATCCTTTTTAAAAAGTTAACTATTATGTTTTTTCGAATTTGAGTATAAGTAATTTTTTTGATCTTCTGACCAACATACATTAGATGATCATGTAGTGAAACTTTAATTAGCTTAATTAGACGATTTTGTTTTAATTCCAACGATGCTTTGAAAATCCCAAAATTTTTTAAATTTTTTTTGATATTACGTTAATCACGTGTTATTTTGTAACTTGCAACGAAAATTTAAATTTACATCCTAGAAGTAACCGAAGAACTGGAAATTTTTATCAAATTCATATTATGTCGAATTAAAAAATTTTCCACACTTCCTCTGGCGCTCTTTTCTCACCTAAAAGAATTGGAATATATAATATATATATATATATATATTTTTAATTCGAACGGACTTTCCTAAAAAGGCATCATCCTTGAAGATTCAGTTGATTTACATATTAGGTGAATTAAAAAAAAAAACTTTTGATGGTTTTATTAACCCAAATAGTATAAGAAAGCAGTCGTACATTGATTAAATTAAATTTGACATTCTGTTGTATCTGGTTTCACAATATATAATATATATATAAATACCGATTCACTTTGCAAAATTTGTCTTTCTTTTCTTCAATTTCACTTTCACTTTTTAAAGATATGAATACAGTTCTGCCTCCAGAGTGTTTAGAAAAAATTTTTTTGAATCTGTACAATCCCGCTTCTACCAATACCATCACAACAAAAGATTTACATGCTTGTACATTAGTTTCTCATTATTGGTGTCAAGTTTCAACGCCACTCCTGTATTCTTATCCGTTTCAACATTTCCCTAATTTAAATAAAATTAAATCTAATCATAAAGATGTTCAAGATTATTATAAATTAATTAGAACGTTATTAACTTGTATTCCGCAATCTGAAATAGAAGAAATAGTTAATTCCAAACTATTACAAAATGAACCTATCTCTTTTCCTTTAAAAAGTTCACCAACCTTTAATTACGGTACGTTTATTCATGGGTTACAATTAGATTCTATACTTTCAGAAGTCCTTATTGACCATAACAAGATCTGGATGCCCTCTTACATTCCCAATGACACGATTTCACTAACCTCTGAATTATGCTACTCAATAATCAATCACCTTGTAAAATATCTAAGTGAATTTTGTAATAATTTAACAATATTGGAGATCAAACTATTTACCTTGCATGACAAAAATGTTCACATTAAACCTATGGAAACAATGTTAAATTATTTCTTTGATGATTCCAAAGAAAACAAATTAACCGGTTTAAAACATTTATATTGCGCAATTTCTGGAAATGCTAGAACTCAACTTATGACAAAAGAAGTATCTAATTTATCAAAATTCTACGTTAATCTTTCCTCGCCCACCAAAAACCTCGAATCACTTCATAATGGTAAAATCATTTCTCTTGAACAAGCTAATGCACTATCCTCACTAATCTCTTCGCAAAAGAGATTAAAATCTATCACATTATCAGAAGAAGATTTTCTTCATAGTTTTATTAGAACCGATAATGATCAAATATTTGAAATGTATAATGTCGTGTTTAATACATTAATTACGCAAAGTGTATGGTTGGAGAAATTGGAATTTACTTTGATTTCTTTTCAATATATCAGTCAAGAATCTTTAGAATCGTTATGCTCACTTAAAAATCTTAAGGAATTGAAAATAAAGAGTTGCAATTCTCTTGAAAAGTTACAAGTTTGGGCGAAATATTTGTCAAGACTTGAAGTTTTTGATTATACACCAATTATTCATCCTCAATTACATATTGATGCAGATTGGTTAAAGCAAATCTTTCAATATACTTCAAATAGTTTAAAAAAATTAGTACTAGATTATAAGCGAGAATTTGGTCAAGCTTTACAATTAACTAAATTAATTGCCCTTCATTTACATTCCCTAAACCATTTAGTACTTCCAAAATTATATCCGACCGAATTAATCACTATATTAAAATCATGTACAGAATTGGTTTATATCAGCATTGGGTTATTAGAAGGTGGACAGTGGGACCAAAATTTACCAAGCATAGGCAAATTAATTCCTGTTAGCGTACAAAAAATTCAATTTAGAGAGTTTCATCCTATGGTAGTGAATAGTAAAACGTTTGAAAATTTTTTAAAAGGGTGCATCAATAAAGGTGGCCAATTACATTCTGTAGAAATGACTGGGAAGTACAAGTTAGATCAAAAATATAGTGATATCGCAAAACAATTCGGTGTGAAAGTATTTTGTTAGATTAAATGTGACGAATCTATTGTTGTGTTTAAAGATGATAATTATTTTCAAATTTCAATTGAGTTGCGCCATTTTTTAATTGCAGTGCCCATCTTTAGTTGTTTTGTTTGTTATCTATTTTTATCAATAAATAAATATATTCTTATAAATCTTTACCAAAGAGATATTTTAAAGAATCAACTTTTATCAAGTTAAAATAGTTAAAATCGAGTATATAGAAGGTATGTAACGTAAAGTTATGAAATTTTAGTAAAGTCAATTTCGAAAGATCGTTGACTTATAATTCAAATACGTTATTTTCTGTACTTCTTTGCTTTATATTTATTTATTTATTTTGCTTATATACATTAAATATTTAAGTGGGCGAAAATAATAAGATTTATAAAAAAAAATCTTGTTTAATATTAAATTTAAGTGTTATAATTTCTAAACACTAGAAATGAAAATTTTTCGGTATCTAAGCAAATAATTTGTTCAAAGAACGATTGGATCTAAGTTAATTAATGACCGCTTTTTAAAGTGGAGTGTGTAATTCTTTTTTATTTAAGTCGTCTCTTCTTACAATTTCACCATCAATTATTCACGTAATTCCCTTACAACAAATCAATTGAAATTAACTATGAATAAATACTAATTCTATTAATATAGAAATGGTTAATAGAACATTTAATATTTAGCATTAATTTCAAATATCGAACATCAATGTTTGATATTCACTAATGCGCTGTACATGCAAAATATTGTACGATGATTAACTATTGATGCATGCAAAATATTGTATTTTTATATATTAAATTAATGTACTGTATATCAGGATGCAATATATTCTACAAATCTTACATTATGTATACTTATGTAGTATTATGCTATATTTTTTATTATAATACAATCTCCGGTGAAAAGAATTGCGGATACATTTTTGAAGGTATGAAAAATTTTTATTATTTTTTATTTATTTATTTATTTATTTTTTATAGAATGATACTAATACAAAATTTTTTATTATATAATTAATGTTTTGTATGCTTGAATCCAGTTTTGGCATGTTGAAGTAACTAGCAATAAGATAATTGATGATCATCCGATTATGACAATCATAATCGGCTTAGACTAGGTTATTTAACAGTATAATCTACTTAAGGACGGACAGTATAATCTGCATGTGGTGGACTTAGAACGGATAATTTAAACTATAATGTGACAATGAGAAAAAATTCACGTGATTTTGGCAGTTATTTTTATTACGAGTTGTGCGCCTATAATTACTTTCTGTGATGATGGTGGGTTATAAACTGGTGTCTGCTTGTTGGTCGTTTGTAGCTATTTGGTTTCCAAGTAGATAATTGGATGTTGTCGCTTCTGTGCCGACTTTATTGCTAAGAAGATGGCCAGGTGTGTTGGCACCTTTATTTTAATCCGTGATTCTAGTAAGGCCTTCAGAAATCTGTACGAGAAAATATCATTCGTTTGCAAGTCTTGGAAACGTTCTCCTGTAAACCCACAGCCTAAAAAATATATTTCATTCATACCTTGATTGCGAAGTGTCTCGTCCGACTTCGTCAATACTTCTTTCAAACCGGTTTCTTTTAGATAATAAAACGGTCTATGTGAAAATCACGTCACTGAGCGTTTTATTAATAAAAAAAGCCACTCTGATTA
>CAJVPP010003915.1:0-10468 GCA_910592005.1 Funneliformis mosseae | reverse complement strand
CTATATAGAAGGAAAGAAAATAATTATTAGAAAGAGAATTTTATATATAATATCATAAAAATCAAAGTTTATTTTTTCAATAAATTTAATTTTTATTAATATATATTATTACTAATATAAAAATATATTTTTTAATATTATTTATATTTATAATTTTAATTTGTGATGACTAATCTTTCACTTTCTTTATTATCTATCCATTTTAAAATTATATTAATTCTTTTAAAACTTCTTCTATTTCTTCTTCTATAAGTGAATTTAATATTAATAATAGTGTTAATTAATCTTTCTTTACCTGAGTAGTTTGAAGATATGTCACCTTTTATTTTTTGATAATGGTTCAGAAATATATTCAATATTTGTAATATTTAAATATGACATATACTGAGAGAAGGAAGATGACTGCTCAATTAATATTTGATTTATTATTATCTTTTAGAGTAGATATCATTAAATGAATTTTAGTAATTTATTAATTATTTTTTTTTCTTTTCATCTTTTTCTATTTCTTTTTCAGATTTTTTTATATCTTTAACTTTACTGACTATTACTTCTTTAATTTTTCTTCCTTTAGTATTAATTAGTTCTATTTGTAATATTTCTTAATTATATATTACTTTTAATTTTTTTAATCTTATATTATAATACTTATATAATTTTTGATATTTTTTATAATTTAATTGACTGTTATTTTTAAAAAGTAAACTTTTTAAGAAAGTAATTGAACCAAAAGTTTCTACTAAAGTTTTTGTTAAATTTCAAAAAACTATACGTCTATTATTAACTAAATATTTACTATATGATATTACATTATTATTAATAAATTCACTAAAAAGTAATTCCATTCTTTCTCTTTCTATTTGTATAAATTTAATTTGATCTTTTAAATTTTTTTCATTAATAATATTACCTATAATATTTTATTTTATAAATTTTACTTCAAAAATCCAAGTGCTTTATTAAATGCTAAATATTGAACTTCTTTTATTAAATTAATAGATTTAGTATTATATAATAATTCTTTAATTCATGAATATTTTAAAAGTAAAACCAAAAAATAAACTGTTGATTTAATATAATTTAGTTTTTCTGCAACTGAAAATAATGGAGTAAATGCTATAAAATATTTAAGTTACATACTTGTATTTCCTGTTTTAATATCTATTCGATGAGCTTTTTACCAACTATACCATTTATAAAATTTATATCATATTTTAAATAAATTATTATTCCTTCTTCTGTTTGCAAACTATTTATTCCTTTATCTGTAATATAAATTTGAATAATATAAACTATAGCTAACTATATTAAATCTAATATTTGACAAGTAGAATAATAATCAACTACTAATTCTAATTTATCTAAAAATTTTATACCTAATGTTACAGCAAGATTATATATTTCATAATTTGAGAAGATTGTTAAAAGTACACTACACATATCTTTTGATGTATGTCATTATCCTAAAAGAGGTTTAATTCTTGAATTTTTTTGATGAAGTTTAATAAATCTACGAAAAATTGCTTTATCACAACAGATTTCTATAGATTGATTTTTAATTAATTCTAAATCTTTAATATATTATTTATAAGAGGCAAATATTTCTTTATCATTAGGATTTTTTCCTACTTTGAGTATTATAATATGTAGTAGTAAATAATATACACTAATATTTATTTGTTCAATTATTTTTGTATAAATAATATTTAAATCAAATTCATTTATATTCTATTAAATTATCTTCTTTTTATTTACAATTAAAAAGTTAATTAATTAATAATTAAAATTCAATTAAAATTACTTCAACAAGTTGATTTAAACCAAATAAATATATTGATTCATTAAATTGTATTATATTATTTTTAATTGATTCAATAGTTTTTAATATTTAAATTGAAATATCATTCTTAAAAAAGTTTGTGAAGTTGATCTTGTTATATTATATATATTACCAAAAGTAAAGGATTTGTTTTTAAAATTAATATTATCAATAATACAAATATTTCAAATTTTGTTATTTTTTTTTTTAAAAGTAAAGTTAGATTAGTTATTAATATTCTTTGATTTATTAAACATCTTTCATATCTATTAGTATGTAAAACTACATTAATATGAATTTGATATAATAAAAATAATAAATGAGGTTTATTACAAAGACTAAAAAGCATTGTTGATAACCAAAGTTTTACTTTTTTTGAATTAAAGAAAAAATTATTGAAGTTAAAAATATACTAGTTTTTTTAATTTTAATTTGGTTAAGTATTTTTACTAATTTTTCTTTTTATTTGTTTTTTATTTGTTTTTTCTCTTTTATATTTTAATATTTTACTTATTAATCCTTAAACAAAAAATATAAAGATTTAAGAAGTATTCATCTAAAGAATTAAGTGATTTTAATAATTATTTTTTATTATTAGATTCTATATGAAAATTTTTTAAACTTTTTGCTAAATTTATTTTTATTTGTGAATATTCTTTAAATGAAATTATTTTAGAATTATTAGAATCAAATATTTTAATATTATTTAATTTAAATATTATTTTTATAATAAATAAACTTAATATTAATTTAGGTAATATTTAAAATGAAGTTATTTGAAATAATGTTTAAATTGATATAATAATATCTATTTGATCATTAATAAAATTAAAAATTTGTAAAGCTAGTATAATAAAATTTAAAATTTTTAATTGTAATTGTATATCATTTTCTTAAACAATTAATATAATCTATTTACTTATAAATTTTAATGAAATAATTGGATCTTGTTCATATTTTTCTTTATTATAACATCTAATTACTTTTTTACCTCATCCAAATTTTTTATATAAATGCTTACCTTCTTTTTCATAATATTTACAACAAATATATTATGCTTTATAATTTAATTATGCTTAATTTATAATATAATTAATTTTTTCTATTGCTTTGAAATTTTTTTGACCTATACAATAAACTTATATATATTTTTCTGCTAATTTTCAAGAATGATCTATACAAAATTTACCATAATTAAAAAAGTAATAATTATTTTTACAATATAAACAATATCTAAGATATATTAAATTTTCTGAAATATATTATTTAATTGTTTAATACTTTTTGAATGTAATTAATTTTGATTAAACATAAAATAACTATAACAAACTCCTAATTTAACTAAATTTTTTCCTACTTCTTCAATTATTAATTTATCTAATTATTACATTTCAGTTAATTATCATAATCTACGTAATTTTTTTTTTCTTTATAACATTTTATTTCTCCATCAATAATATCTATTATTATACAAGCAAATAAAGCAGATTTTTTTATTTATGTTATTTATAATAAATTTATATCTTATTCTTTTTTTGTACTTTTGTACTTTCTATATTAATAGATAAAGTTGCTAAATAATTTTCTAATTCTTTACTACTATTATTATTTTTACTACTATTTGTTAAATCTTATAGTAATAAATATGCAGCTTCATATGAAATATAATTTTTAAAAAAGTAAAATTTTTTTCATATTCAAGTATTTTATCAAAAAAAGTATTAGTATCTTAAGAAATAAATTAAGTATTAGTAATATTTTCTATCATTTTAAATTAAAAAAAAAGTAATTTTTTATTAAAATTTTATTATTGCTAGTAAAAAATAAATTTATATATTTAAAGTAATACCAGATTATCTAAATAAAGTTTTTTTTAATTTACAATATTATAATATTTAAAAACTGACCCAAAAATCAAAAATAGATAAATTTTATTTGAAAATTATAATTATTATACAAAAAATTTGATATATTAAATAGTTTTATCCATTAATAAAAATTTAAATAAATTATTATTTTTAATTAATATTCTATTATAATAATATAAATAATATATAAAATAATTTAATAGTATAAATTTTTATTTTAATATAATATTTTTCTAAATAATAAAAGAAAAGTTTTTTTAAAATCAAAAAAAAATCACAATAAAATTACAAATCTTAAGCCAGTTTAATATATTTTTCATATTAAAATTGTTTACATATTAAAATCAGCATATAATAGACAATATATTTAAAAAAATCTTTTTAAACTATCAAACTGTTCAACTTTTAAACTTACAAAAATGTTTTAAGAAGTAAACGAATGATTTTTATGAGACAGAAATTCAAAAATATTAGTAATATCATATATTTGTATTATACACAAAGTCAAAAAAGTGACAAAAAAACATATAAAATTATGCTAATCACTGATCAATATCTATATAAATGTTATTTAACATAATCAATATATGATATATCTAGCATATGATATCTGTCTTTTTCTAATATACATTAATTTTTAACTTTCATAAACTTGAAAATTATTGGAGAAAATATTAACACAAGCAAATGTAATAAAATATAATATTTAAGTTAGTTATTTTTATTTCTTAATTAATATATTAAGTGATATATATATATATAAAAACAAAAATATTAAAAAATAATAAATATAAATTTATTGAATATTAAAAACTAGTTGTTTTCTTTCTTGTTTGTACATTAAATAGTCATATATATACATAAAAAAATTAAAAATGATTTTACTATATAAACTTCATATTTAATACTATTTAAGAGGTTTCAAGTATATTATTATTAACTTATTATATACTTTTGAATTTTATAATTCTTACTCTTTTTATTTGAACAGCTTGCTTAAAAACTTCAAATATTTTATATTATTTTATCTTTTTAATCTTCAATAATTATAGTAATATTCTCTTGCAATTTATTATTTTATTATTTTTATCACTATTTTGATTTGTAATAATATTATAAAAGTCAAAAGAATTATAAAAAAAATTAGAAACTTTATATCTAAGTATAATTGTTCTTCTATATTATTAGTATAAAATTGAACTAAATAGTAAATATATATTTATACAATAATTATTATATTTTAAATTACAATAAATGCAAATATACAAAGAAATATCTAATTTATCTTTATTAGAATTTTTTTAAATAGAATATTTAACATTATTATTTATCATAAAATATATGATCTAAACTTTCAATTATAATCTTTAAATATCTTTTTCATTTATTTATTTAGTTTTAATAATTTTCTAAAATATTATTATTTTTGTCTTAAAACTCATTTGTTTAATATTCAACTTATTCAAATAAATCAAAAAATTAATATTCTAAATTATAACTTTTATAAAAAAATATATTTTTTCAGCAAGTTGACATTCTAAGCAGCCTTTTATGTATATTTATTATGAAATAATTCAATTAAATTATTAGTATCAATTTTATCTCTAGTTATACCTCTAGTGTATACCATTTATATATCATATTTTAACTTTCATCATCATTCAAAATAATTAGAAAACCTTTTTACTAATTAAATATTTATCTCTTATTATTTAATAATTGTCTTTATTATTTATTTCTATACTTTAAAATCATTTTATTCTTCTATTTTCATTAATTACTAAAGATTATTTTAAACAATTTTCTTATATAAATCAATATCTGATCATATTTATAACTGAATTTTTTGTATCATAATTGTAAGATATAAAAATAATATAATAGTATTAAACTATCAGAAAAGTATTTTTTAACTACCTTGATTTTTTTAAAAAAAAAATAAAAAATAAAATAAAAAAAGTTATTGTCTTTATTTCTTTTCCTATATCATTAACTATAAAAATATTCAAATGCTATTTTTATACTTTTTTTTAGAAATTAAATTATTTTTCAATATTGATATTGTGATTGAAGTTGATTTTTTTATCTGAAATTAAATTCAAATGATTTTTAAGTATCTGAAATTAAGATTTAAAAATCAGTTAATTGAAATTAAAATTTCAAATTCAGATATTCTTTTTGTTATCTAATTCTAATTTTAATTATAGTCTTATTGATCAATTTTTATGTAATTATTTTAATTTCAGTTAAATTCTAATTTCAGATATAGGCCATTTAAAATTAAAATATCTAAAATTAAACTTTAAATAGAATCTGAATTCAAATATAAAGTAATCTGAAATTGAGATATCTGAAATTTAACTTTAGATAAAATCAGATAAAATATGAATTTTAAATATAAGGCTATCTCTACAATTGAGATATTTAAAATTAAACTTTAAATAGAATCTGAATTTTAGATATAAAGCTGTCTAAAATTGAAAGATCTAAATTGAACTTCAAATAGAATCTGAATTTCAGATATGAGACTATTTAAAATTGAGATATTTAAAATTCAACTTCAGACAGAATCTAAATTTCAAATACAAGACTATCTGAAATTAAGATATTTAAATTCAATTTCAGATAGAATCTGAATTTCAGATATAATACTATTTGAAATTAAATAATTCAAATTAAACTTTAGATAAAATCTGAATTTTATGCAAATTAAATATTTATAAATTAAAATTATAGTAATATGAAGAATCTATTATTATATATAAGTAATTTATATTAATTAATAAAATTTTTATAATTTTTAACTATTTTTTTTTTTTATATTTTTTTATTACACTAATATAATAAAAATATTAACTATTTTTTTTTCTATATTAATATTTAAAAATATTTATAAAAGTAATTTTATTTTAAAATTTACTTTTTTATTTACTTTCTATTATTTTAAAGAATTAAAAAAAGTAAATATTTTTAATATATTTATTTTTAACTTTTTTAGATTAAATTACTTTAATTTAAAATTTAAAATAAATCTAAAAAATGAAAATGAAACTAATGTAAAATTTGATATAATTGAAACCTGCAAAAATAAAATAGAAATAAAATTAAAATTAAAAAGATAAAAAATAAAAAAAAAAAACTTCCTTATTGCTAAAAACTAAATAAAAATAAATCAAAGTTAAAAAAGTTAAAAAAAATTAAAAAAATAAATAAAAAATAAAAATAAAAATAAAAATTGAAAGTAAGTAGCAACTTAAATGTGATCAAAATCCTAAAATAATAAAAAATAAAAGAAAAGATAAATAATCCTTAAAAAAAAAAAGAAAAAAAATATTAATATTTAATGTTACAAAATTTAATAAATAAATACTATAAAATTAAATTATAATTTAGTTAAAAGCTAAAAGTTTGATATATAAAATATTAAAGTTATAAAATTATAAAAAAAAATGATATATTGTAATTGGTAAAAATAGTTTTTTTATAAATTGTCTAAAGTTGAAATTCAAATAACAAAAAGAATGTTTGAAATTGAAATTCCAATTTTAAACACTTAAAGATTATTTAAATTTAACTTTAGACAAAAATTAATTTTAGTTATAACATCAATATCTGATTATATTTACTTATTAAATACTAATAAATATCTATTTTCTATTATCAGATATTGTATAATAAAAATAAAAAGATGATAACTATAGTTAAATATAATATTCTTAAAGATTCTATAAAATATTTTTGATGTTTTATTTAAAATCTGAAAATAAAATTTATTTTATCTATTTTATTATATTATTGTATTTATTTAAACTCATTTTTACAAATGTATAATATTTTTTAAATTTAATAGCTTTAATAAGAATTATATCTGCTTAATGTATTCCTATTACTCATTATTAAGAGAATTTATTTACAAAATATTTTTTATTTATCCAAAAATCATATTTATATTCTTCATTATTCTTTTATTATTGTTATTATAAAATCTAATTTTCTATTAAATTTTGATTATATTACTGGTTTTTTTTTATTATTATTTCATAATTCTCATTAATATTTCTTTTCTTATTTTTTTTTTTTATATAATTTTCTTCTTCATTATTCCTTAAATAAATTCTTCTCTTCCTTTATATCTTATTTCTTTCATTCTAAATTATTAATATTCTATTCCATTAGTTATTATTTTCTTCTATAAGTTATTATTCTTTTAATCTAATCATTTTCTTTTTATTTTATTTCAGATCTTTTATTTAATTATTTTTAATTTATTATTTCAATTAATTATTTATATATTTTCTTCTAATATTTTATTATTTTTTTATTCTATAATTTATTTTCTATTCTTTAATTTAGTTCTTTTGTTTTCCTATTCTGATTTATTATTAAGTAATGAAATTATAATCAAGTAATATTTAATATATCAAAAAAGATACTTATCATCTTATCTATTGATATATTAATATATTAAAGAGGTTTGTTAATATAGGTATTATTAAGGTAAGCTTATGATTAAATAAGATAATGAATGTAATATTATTTCTATAATTTTAGAATTAATTATTTATAAATTAATAAATTTACTAAGAATTAAAGTGAACTTATTACTTGTTTTAAATATTAAATTAAGTATAATTTTTTTATTATTATTAAATTAGTATTTTTATTTTGATATAATACTATTATAAGTTTATTCAACTTATTGTTATAATATTATAAATAAAGATAAAATAAAATTAAAAGTAAAAATAATAAAGGCTAAACTATAACTATCCCTTATAATTCTTTTACAAATCTATTTGAATTGACTAATCACACAGAATTATTAAATTAGCATTATATTAGTAAGTAATTTACATAGTTTTTTTAGTACCTAAACACTAGAAATCTATATAGCAATTATATGCATATTTAGGATTATAAATTAGTACTGGTTATAATAGTTCAAATTAGCTGATCAATTTGCCATATTTTTTAATCAGTACAAATATACACTAATAAACACTAATTAACTCCAATTAGATATAACCATTCAGTATCAATTTAGAACTTAAACAACTATAAATCAATCTAAAATTAACCTTAATTCAGCATCAATTCAACTAAATAAGCATATAAAATTAATATATTTTATTTATTAAATTTATTAATTATTAAAATTTTATTTAAAAATAAAAACCTAAAATAAATTCACAAAAATATAAAAAAAAATATTATTAAACCTACTGATTAATTTTTTATTTAAAAAATATAAGCAAAAAGTAGAAAAACTATATAAAATAATAAAAGTATAATCTATTTTCCTCTTAAAATCATCCTAAATATTTATTATCATAATATTGACATTTTCAAAAGAAAAAATAAATTATAAAATATAATCTATTTTCCTTTTAAAAATTTTTTGAAATCATTTAAAAATATAAAAAATAATAAATAAATAATAAAAAATAAAATCTACTTCTTCTTACTAAATTACTTAAAATTATTTTTTTCTATTATAAAAATAAAAAAAATCAGTTTATTATTTGAAAAATTGATTAGTTAATTAATAAAATTTAACTAGAGTTTTATCTAATTTTGATAAATAAAAGTAGTGTTGTAGTGGAATAGCATCTGATTAGTTTAGGTCAGACTAGAAATAAGAATACTATTATATTTAAAAAATGATAAATATATCATTCCTTAAGTATAATAAAACTATCATACCTAAGAAATAATAAATACATCATTCTTTAAATATGATAAAATTCATCATATCTAAAGAATGATAAATGCATTATTTTTAAGGAATGATAAATGCATTATTTCTAAGAAATAATAATACTATTATATCTAAGAAATAATAATACTATCTACTTAAAAAATAATAATACTATTATACTTAAAAAATGATAAGTATAGCATTCCTTTTGAAATAACAAAACTATCATATTTAAGATACGATAAATGTATTATTCCTTAAAAACGATAAATTATTATATTTAAAAAATGATAATATTATCATACCTAAGGAATAATAAATGTATTATACCTAAGAAATATAATACCATCATTCTTTTAGAATAATAAAATTACTATTTTTAGAATAATAAAATAATTGTTCTCTTAAAATTATAAATTATTATACTTAAGGAACAATAAATGTATTATTCTTTAGATATAATAAAATTATCATATTTAGAAATAATAAAACTATTATATCTAATGAATGATAATACTATTATACTTAAGAAATAATAAAACTATCATACTTTAAATATGATAATACTATTATACTTAAAGAATAATAAATGCATCATTTTTTAGATACAATAAAAGTATTATACCTTAAGAATAATAAAATTATTATATCTAAAAAGATAATACTATTATATCTAAGAAATGATAATACTATTATATCTTAGAAATAATAAACTATTATATCTAAGAAATGATAAATACATCATACTTAAAAAATGATAATACTATCCTACCTAAGAAATGATAATATCATCATATCTAAAAAATGATAAATATATTATATCTAAAGAATAATAAAATTATTTCAATTAGATATCAATTGGTTATAAATAAAATAGGTTAAATTTTAGACAATTTTAATATATACCAATTAGCTATAAATATGCCAATTAGTTATAAATAAGATAGGTTAAATTTTTACTATATTTTAGCTGATTCTTGATATATGTAGAGTTCCGAATGAGTCGAGTCGAGTCGAGTTTAAAGATCAACTCTATTCGACTCATTTTTTTCGAGTCGAGTCGAGTCAAATTTATTTTATAAA
>CAJVPP010003914.1:0-10470 GCA_910592005.1 Funneliformis mosseae | reverse complement strand
ATGATCTACAACCGGATTGCAAAAAGTCAACCGGTTTGAAACCGGTTTCTGATCACGTAACCGGCTTGGAGCACTAAATGTAATTAAGCAATCTGTAATTTTATATAATAGTAATTAGAAGAGAGGCGGAAAAAAAGAGCTACTCATTTTTAATAAAAAAATATTTTTTTTTTTTTTTTACAAAAAAGTTTAAAGAGGCACCATAAAAACCATTATTATTGGGTGAAATTATTATTGGTGAAAATCCGAGAAAATCTGATTCTCTGCGCCACAATAAAAATATTATACGAGTCATTTGATTAAGATAAGTGGTATAAAGAGTAAAATATTTTTATTTAGTCAAAAGGTTTTTAATCTATTTAGGGGGATGTTAAAACTATTTACAAGATGAAACAAATGAAATTAAAAAATCAAAAGAAATATCTTTTTTTGTTACAATCGTATGTTCGTAAAAGGGTCTTTTTTTTTTTTTTCATAATATGATTTCGAATTCTAAAATTTGTTTAAATCTTTTAAGGAAAGTTGACGTAAATTATATGGATAGACTTAAATGCCTACGTTTTCTCTTAATCATCATCCTGCTGATATTAGTTCTTATAGAGTTCATACGCTTGGAAAAGAAATTTTTTATTTTTCTACGGTGATTGCCTATAAAAAATTAAATAGAAAAAATTTTTTAATGATATAAATTAAGTGAACATTTTCTTATAATTGTCAAAAATATTTAATCCTTTCAACAAACTTACATTCAAATTCATCATTACAATCATAAATTTCGATTCGAGAATCTTTACTTGTAATGGAATAGACAGATGGACATTGTTCATTTTGTAGAATTACAAAATTGTGTGAATCAAGTTTATGATACATTTCGCTTAATATATATTTTTTTGTTTTTGTTTTTGTATTTTTTTTTTTTTTTTTTTTTTACCAAAAGTGAATTTATTTTGTGGTTGAAAAAATTCCGAAGATTTATTTATAATTTGTATTGGAGTAACACATAATTATTTAATGTGCGCCTTATTTATGAGTACAAATAAACAATGATTTAATTGTTTGCCTTAGTATCTTTTTTCTAAGAAATGTTGTACCAAACTATGTTTCACTTATCAATTATTAGTAAAAATGATCTTCTTTGTGAAATGGAATTCTTTATTGTAATATCGAAACTTCTTAAACAATGTACATTTTCGGGTACGGCCGAAATAAATCCGTTTAAAATTGGTCAAGGTTTACAAAACAGATATGTAACTCACGATCAATTCAAAGTTCCTTTTGATTCAGGAAAATCATGCTAGTTTTGACGTTTGCCAGTATTTTTTTTTTCAAGTTAATTTGAGATTTTCAATTACTAATATACTGTATATATCAGGCATAATTGACTTAAATTCACATTATTTGAATTGAAATCGTCGAAACCTGTAGAAATCATCAAAATTATTTTTGAAAAGTATAAGGAACCATTGTTTTAAAATAATAATGGGAAAAATAAAAATATTAGATGGTTACGGCCCGAAGCGATCGATCCGAAAGTAAAAAAAAAAATATCATACCCTGCTTTTGAAGCCAGCCAACTCGAAAGTGGAGACTCGCAACGATCCAACAATTAAAT
This sequence comes from Funneliformis mosseae, assembly GCA_910592005.1. Taxonomy (NCBI): domain Eukaryota; kingdom Fungi; phylum Glomeromycota; class Glomeromycetes; order Glomerales; family Glomeraceae; genus Funneliformis; species Funneliformis mosseae. The sequence goes on along the minus strand of CAJVPP010003914.1, from coordinate 8,858 downwards.
GGAATAATATAATGAAAATAAAAGCCATATACTGTATTCCAACCCGAAAAAGAGGAAAATAAATAAATAAATAAAAATAATGTCAATAAGGGAAGGAAAGACAAACTATGAAAAAATCAAATTACAGCCGATGGCGAAAAGACCAACCAATAAAAAAAGAAAATTACTAATACCTTGCTGAAGTGTACCAATCCAAAAGAATATTTTAAAGAAAAGAAAAGGCAACTTCTGATCGAAGCTCCTAAAAATAGTAAGATAAACAAAAGTACAAAATCAAAAATTAAAAAATGCTTCTTTTGTTATGTAAACAAACAAATAGAATTTTTCTTCGTATGTGTAAAGCATTAGAAAAGCATAAATAAGTCATCGGAAATGTCTAAACCACATCTAGCTGAACTTGTCTGTTAGTCCAATTTACGCAAAATTCGACACAATAAATTCTTTTATGATCATGGAAATTTGGAATTATGAATTCTTTATTTCTTCCGCAAGTTCAAGGTTTTTTTTTTTGATTTTTGGTAGGTTGGTTTTTTTCGCCTTGATAGCTTTGAGTTGCTTTGACAGGTTGGATTTTGTTTTCTTTTTTACATATTTTTTTTTTTTTTGATCATAAATTTTTATATATATATTTATTTTTTTCGGATGGGTCGGTTCTAAATGCTAGTAAGAATTTTATTTCTTTGCTTTTATTGTTACTATTATTATTTTATTATCTGTTTTTTTTTGTTTAATCAATTGCATTGGTAAGGTTACTTTTTTTTGTTCGTTAATTATTTTACCTTTATTTTTATATAACGTCTTTAGAATTGAATCATAATTATTTGGTGATGTTTTTATTATTTCTAAATTTTTTTTAAGCAATTGCGTTCAAGTTGTATAGGTTAATTTTTTTTATTTTTTAGTGCGGGTTGAATAGCTGCGGATCGCAATATTTATTTCGAGTTTTTTTGTCATTTCTAGAGTTCTGAAAGGATCATTGACACGATTTAAATTTAGGATTTGGGTACCCGACCCGACTCTAGTCCTTTCGTTTTAATTTCCGCGACTGAATGATTTTTATTTTTATTTTTTTTTTTTCGTATTCGTATTTTGAGCCTGCCTGTATCCATCTAAAAAAGATAATATACAGTACATATCTGTTTGTAACTCAAAATTCGTATATGTCCGTAATGATCATTCCGCATTTGGCTACAACAGTTCTAATAAGAAATTCTAAAAAATGCAGATCTTACATTTCTATATGGAAATTTCAAAAAATTCCTTTATTAAATTTTATCAAAATTTTTTATCATTAGTTATCTTAACAAGAATGTCTAAAACCATCGAAACCAACCAAACTGAATACAATTTATACTCATTAGAAGTGATTAATTCAACAGATAGTATTAATATCCTAATCGATAAATTATTCATACTTTTAATTAAAATACAAGACGAAGGTAAAAATTTTAATGAAACGAAGCGTTTTATTGATGAGTGTATTACACTCTCAGGTCGATCAGCTGAAGAAATATTTAGCTGGCTTAAAGAAGATCAAAAAGAACCAAAAAATATTTTTTTTCTTGGATTATTTTTTTATTACAATATGCTAAGTTTTAATAAAGATACTAGTAGAGAAGGATTTAAATGCTTTTTACAAACGGAAAATAATTATCCTATTGCACGAGTATATTTAGGTAGATGCTATGATAGTGGTATTGGAACTGAAATTGACCATAATTTAGCATTTAATTGTATGCAAAAAGCAGTAGAAAATGGTAATATTTGTGCACAACATGAACTTGCACTTTCATATGAAAATGGAAAAGGAACAAAAAAAATTTTAGAGAAAGCCTTCTATTGGTATCAGAAAGCCGCAGAAAATGGTAATAAGGTTGCACAATTCAACCTTGGTAATTTATATTTAAATGGCGAAGGGATTGAAAAAAATTTAGAAAAAGCCTTTTATTGGTATCAAAATGCAGCAAAAAATGGATTCATCGATGTACAGTTTAAACTTGCACATCTATATGAGAACGGGGAAGGTACAGAAATGAATTTAGTAATGGCTTTTTATTGGTATCATAAAGCAGCCGAAAATGATAATGTAATCGCACAATTTAATCTTGGTAATTTATTTAGAATTGGTAAAGGGACTGATAAGAATTTAGAAAAAGCTTTATATTGGTATCAAATGGCAGCAGAAAATGAATTTATTAATGCACAACTTAACCTTGGTTATTTATATTATAATGGTGAAGGAACTGAAAAGAATATAAAAATGGCTTTTTATTGGTTTCAAAAAGCAGCTGAATATGGAAATATCAATGCACAAAATAATCTTGGTTGCCTTTATGAAAATGGTGAAGGTGTAGAAAAGGATTTAAAATTAGCCTTCTATTGGTATCAAATGGCAGCAAATAATGGTAATAATAAAGCACAATTTAATTTAGGTGCTTTGTACAAAAAATATAAAATAACTGAAAAATATTTAGAAAAAACCTTTTACTGGTTTCAATTAGCAGCAGAAAATAAATCCATTATTGCTCAATATAATCTTGGATATTTATATTTTTATGGTAAAGGAACAACAATTAATTTAGAAAAGGCCTTTTATTGGTTTCAAAAAGCAGCTAAAAATGAAAATGTTAATGCACAAAATAATCTTGCAAAATTATATTTTAATGGTAAAGGAATTGAAAAAAATTTAGAAAAAGCCTTTTATTGGTTTCAAGAAGCAGCTAAAAATGGAAATGCTAAAGCACAAAATAATCTTGCAAAATTATATTATAATGGTAAAGGAGTTGAAAAGAATTTAGAAAAAACCTTTTATTGGTATCAAAAAGCAGCAAATAATAAATGTATTAATGCACAACTTAATCTTGGAAATTTATATTATAATAGTAAAGGAATAGAAAAGAATTTAGAAATGGCTTTTTTTTGGTATTCTAAAGTGATAGAAAATGAAAATATTAATACACAAAATAATCTTATAAAGTCAGTTTATATGAATAAAAAAGCTTTTAAATGGTATAAAAAAACAACAAAAAATGAAGTTATTAATGCACAAATTAATCTTGGTTATTTATATTATAATGGTAAAGGAATAGAAAAGAATGTAAAAATAGCTTTTTATTGGTTTCAAAAAGCAGCTGAAAATGGAAATATTAATGCACAAAATAATCTTGGTTATTTTTATGAATATGGTGAAGGAATTGAAAAAGATTTAGAAATGGCTTTTATTGGTATCAAAAAGCAGCAGAAAATAAAAATATTAATGCACAATATAATCTTGGTTATTTATATAAATATGGTGAAGGTATAAAAAAAAATTTAAAAAAAGCATTTTATTGGTATTTAAAAGCTGCTAAAAATAATCATAAAGATGCACAATATAATTTAGCATTATTATATGAAAATGGTGAAGGAGTTAAAAAAAATTTGGAAAAATCCTTTTATTGGTATAAACAAGCTGCAGAAAATGAAAATATAGAAGCACAAAATAATCTTGCATTATCATATGAATATGGTAAAGGTACAGAAATTAATCTTGAAAATGCTTTTTATTGGTATGAAAAAGCAGCAAAAAATGGAAATTTTAATGCACAAAATAATCTTGCTAAATTATATGAAAATGGTAAAGGAATAGAGAGAAATTTAGAAATGACTTTTTATTGGTTTCAAAAAGCAGCAAAAAATGGAAATATTAAAGCTCAAAATAATCTTGCTATATTATATTATAATGGTAAAGGAATAGAAAAAAATTTAGAAAAAGCCTTTTATTGGAATCAAAAAGCTGCAGAAAATGGTAATATTGTATCACAAAATAATCTTGCATTATTATATGAAAATGGAGAAGGAACTGAAAAAAATTTAGAAAAAGCTATTTTTTGGTATGAAAAAGCTGCAGAAAATGGAAATATTATTGCACAAAATAATTTAGGTATATTATATAAGAATAACTTACAATTAGAAAATAATTTAGAAATGGCTTTTTATTGGGTTCACAAAGCTGCAGAAAATGGAAATATTAGAGCACAATATAATCTTGGTTTGTTTTATGAAAATAGTGAAAAAACTAAAAAGAATTTAGAAATGGCTTTTCATTGGTATAAAAAAGCTTCTATAAATGAACATATTATAGCTCAAAATAATCTTGCAAATTTATATTATTATAATGAGGAAATAGAAAATAATTTTAGAGAAGCCTTTTATTGGTATTTTAAAGCAGCAAAAAATGAAAATATTGAAGCACAATGTAATCTTGGTTGTTTATATGAAAATGGTAAAGGAGTAGAAATAAATTTAAAAGAAACATTTTTTTGGTATGAAAAAGCAGCAAAAAAAGGTAATAATATTGCTCAAAATAAACTTGCATTATTATATGAAAATGGTAAAGGAATAGAAAAAAATTTAGAAATTGCTTTTTATTGGTATCAAAAGGCAGCTGAAAATGGAAATATTTATTCACAAGCTCATCTTGGTAATTTATATAAAAATGGTAAAGGAACAGTAAAATGTTTAGAAAAAGCATTTTATTGGTATCAAAAAGGAGCTAAAAGTAAAAATATTGAAGCACAATACAATCTTGGTACTTTATACTATTTTGGTGAAGGAACAGAAAAAAATTTAGAAATGGCCTTTTATTGGTATTGTATAGCAGCAAAAAATAAGAATATTGAAGCACAATATTATCTTGGTAATTTATATAAAGATGGTAAAGGTATAGAAAAGAATTTAAATAAAACTTTTTATTGGTATCAAAAAGCTGCTAAAAATAATCATAAAGGTGCACAAAATAATTTAGCATTATTATATGAAAATGGTGAAGGAATTGAAAAAAATTTGGAAAAATCCTTTTATTGGTATAAAAAAGCTGCAGAAAATGAAAATATAGAAGCACAAAATAAACTTGCATTATCATATGAAAATGGTAAAGGTACAGAAATTAATCTTGAAAATGCTTTTTATTGGTATAATAAAGCGGCAAAAAATGGAAATTTGGATGCACAAAACAATCTCGCTTCATTATATGAAAATGGTAAAGGAATAGAGAAAAATTTAGAAATGACCTTATATTGGTATCAAAAGGCAGCAGAAAATGGAAGTATTAAAGCACAATTTAATCTTGCAATTTTATATTATAATGGTAAAGAAACAGAAAAGAATTTAGAAATGGCTATTTATTGGTTTCAAAAAGTAGCAAAAAATGAAAATATAGCAGAGAATAATTATATAAATAATTTGTATTGTAAAATTGCACCAACAATAGGATTTATAGTTGAATCCGAAAATGAAATCTATAATGAATGTAATAATTGTTATAAAAAAAGAAGACCTTTAAAAGAAAATCATAGTATTTGTATTATTTGTTATCAATCCGAATTATTATATATACCAAGCGGTAACAAAATCGTTGATGAATTTATCAAGTATACACAAATTAATTTTGTTCAAGAATCTAGTAGAATGAAATTTATTCCTTATGAACAATTTAAAAATATAGAAATTATTGGAATAGGAGGATTTAGTAAAGTTTATAAAGCTATTTGGAATAATGGTCCCCTTTATTGGAATGAAGAAAAAGAGAGTTTTGAGCATAATGATTTTAACATAACAGTTGCTTTAAAGCAACTTAATAATTCAAAAAATATTACTTCCAAAGAATTAAATGAGGTAGCGTAATTTAATAATTTTAGTATTATTTAATATATGTAAATTTTATATTAATATATACATTATAATTTAGCTGATGATGATTTATAATGCGAATTTAAATGAAGGATTTATTGAATCTTTGTTTTATTTAAATAGATACTATGGAATTACGCAAAATCCAGTTACAAAAGATTTTATTATCATTATGAAATATTATAAGTACGATTTAAAACATTATATAGCGAAAAATTTTTATAATATTGAATGGAGTAAAAAATTAGAAATGTTACAACAAATCATAAAAGGACTTTATTATATTCATTCTCAAGAAATAATCCATCGAGATTTTCATAGTGGAAATATTCTTTGTGAAAATGAGTATGATATTGCAATAAGTGATTTAGGAATTAGTAAATTAACAATCGAATCATTAAATGATGATGATGATTATGGAGTCATTCCTTATGTTGCACCAGAGATATTTCAAGGACAAAAAAATAATAAATATACTAAAGCTTCAGATGTATACAGCTTTGGTATGATTATGTGGGAATTTATGACAGGAAGACGACCTTTTTGGGATCATCATTGTGATGCCATTCTTCTTGTTAAAATTTGTGATGGTGCTCGCCCTCCTATTGTTACGAATGCACCTAAAGGTTATGTTGAATTAATGCAGGAGTGTTGGCATTCTGACCCAAATAAAAGACCATCAACTGATGTTATTCATGAATTGATTGGTAAAATTATTTCGAATGAAGAAAAGAATCAAACTCAAATAATAAAATCTCTGGATATTGGACCGAAAATATCAAATATTCTAGATGACACATATACAAATAACATATCTCCAACAAGTTCAGCCAATCAAAATATTTGTAAGTATTTATAATCATGGTAAATTTACTATTGTATCGTTAATTTTTTCTAATAATTTTTGCAAATTTATTAAGATAAAAGAAAAATTAGCACAATTACAATGGAGGATAATAATGGTATGCTTTTTTCTTGTTTTAATGGTTAAATAATTAAATTATGACCAATATTTTTTTTTTTTTGCAAAAAAACAAAATCATAGGTGAAAGCAGTAAAAAAGCTAAAATTGATGAAGTAAATTGCGATGAATCTAGTAAGTAAAAAATATTTATTTGTAATAGAGAAATAAATTAATAATCTAATTAGTTTTTTTATAAATATAGATTATGTTTCCAAAGTAATGAATTTTGACGTATAATTAATTTACATTTATAATTTATATCATATAACTCGAACATTTATTTGTTTAAAAGCAACTGTAAAATATATTTATTATCAAATAAATAATTAATCTTTATACTCCGAGACTAATTTCATGATGTCGAACACGTGATCAACGTTAAATTTATATTTTAAATAAATTAATTTTATAAATTAAAAAAAAGATCGTTTTGGGACTCAATAAGATCATAAGTCATCAAATAAATACCCGGTTTCTTTAACCTTACGAGTTGGCTTGGTGGCTTATTTTGGATTTGTTAAGGAAGTGAGTTTTTTTGATTTTTTCGTCATGGTATGTCGAACTTAAAAATGTAATAAAAAAAAAATTTTTTTTAATGCATAAATTTAAATATCTCAACATTATTGACTAGAGCTGTAACCTAATGTTGGTTTAGGTAGAATTAAAAATTCGAAACATGATTCTGGCCAGTATTATGCTAAAATTATATAATGTTGGCCAAATCTACATATAGTATAATCTAATAATAGTTCTTTTTTTTTAAAAAAAAAAAATAAAAATCGGTTTCAAAAATTATGGAGATAATTTCAGATAATGGAAGATGAAGTAGATTTTATTTTTGAAAATATGAATGATTAAATCACGCGAATCGCGTGATGCGATGTTAAACAATTATAAATCATTTATAATTATCACGTGATATGACAAAGAATTGGTTGCTATACTTTTTTTTTTTTTTTTTTTTTTTTTTTGAACGTTAATATTTCCAACATGAATAAATTTGTTTTTTTTGTAATTAATAAAAACTGACATTTAAACTCTTGATATACAAAGTAAATTTGCAGATCAGTTACAATGCTAAATACTGTTGATTTTCCGATGTATGAAATTTCGTAGGAAAAATGTACTAAAAATATGAACGTGCGGGTACTGTACTAAGTTTCTGCATTTTTTCTGAACGAAATTGCTGTAAGTTTCTGTTTTGTTACAAAAATTGCTGGGAGTCATCTGCGCCACATTTGCTAAATCGGAACAAAATAAATGAACAGCAGGTTTATTGTCCGGAGCGAAGCGTAGGACATTATACTTTTAGGAAATAATGTGAAATTTTATAATCACGTGAGTATTTCCGTTTGTCACGCCGCGTGTACTATAAGATCAGTAAATAAAAAAAAAAACAAAAAATAAAAATTAAATTTATTTATTTTAAATAAAAAATTTCGCTCTGGACTTAAAATGGTTTCCATTTCCTAGTTTACAAGGAATAAAAATAAATTATCCTCTACTTGTTTGCAATATATTGTAATTAATTTTCTTTCAACTCGGCGAACAAACACTTTTTAAAAATTCGATCCAAATACATTCGTGGTAAAACTCATTTTATACAGATGGGAAACCCTATGTTTTGAATTGAACTTTCAACGGAATTTTTAATTTACGTAGAAAACACGACCCCACAACCTTTGATTTCAAAGTTCAAATATTATAATTTCGTGGTTAATTCACATGAAAGTTAATGTTTCTTAATTTTTTATTAATCAAAAATTGCTTCAAATACGCTAAATTCATATTTCTACAAAATAAATTCATCTAAAAAGATTTCATAATGCACACATGACGTGAGAAATATTTAAAAATGTTTGATCACAATAAACCTGATACAGAAAATTCATTATAAGCGACTCTTTACTATATCTGTAAACATCCGTTCTTAAATATGTATATTCATTCTACTATAACTTGATAGGGGGGTGTACTTCCGTTTTATTAGGGCGCAAATTATAAACATGGATCTTTACCTAAAAAAGTATTTTGGTTTCCGATTAAAGTAATGAATCACATAAATATTTTCCGACTTTTTGCATCCTAACTAAATATAACTAATCATTTTAACAAAAGAAAACTCAATTTGAATAAAGTTTTAATGTAGAAATTTATTCATTTTCTCATTTGTATAATCAAAGTATATATCTATTTATATCTTCCTTCCCGTTTTTATCGAAAA